>JAAGKR010009903.1:620-17860 GCA_011419295.1 Clarias macrocephalus
TTGATATTAATATGAAATCAGTGTCTTATGGCATATTTAATGGAAAATTTACTCAAAACGAACATGATGTTATGTGGTTCATTATTTGTTTAACTAAATCAAAACTTTGGAAAACACGCTGTAGGATGACCATTGATCAACAATTTGTGTCCAGTGAAAAAGTTGTTAAAAGCATTCAAATACATTTGAAAAAACAAAGGACTATGAACAGGACTTTGGGAGGTTCTGTTGTGTGGGACACGCTTTCCTTGTAGATGTGGAAATGTAGCGAGTGTTGAGAAGAAAAAAAAAAAAAAAAGTAAGGGCGGGAAAGGACTCGGTAAAGGAGGCGCTAAGCGTCACCGCAAAGTTCTCCGCGACAACATCCAGGGAATCACTAAGCCCGCTATTCGCCGTCTGGCGCGCCGTGGCGGGGTGAAGCGTATTTCCGGCCTGATCTACGAGGAAACTCGCGGTGTGCTCAAAGTGTTTCTGGAGAACGTCATCCGCGACGCCGTCACCTACACCGAGCATGCTAAGAGAAAGACCGTCACCGCCATGGATGTGGTGTACGCTCTGAAACGCCAGGGACGCACCCTGTACGGCTTCGGCGGTTAAACGCTCCAACAGCTAACGACGCGAACACAACGGCTCATTTAAGAGCCACCTAATCTCCAATATAAAAGAGCTCTTACCCCAATGTCTGCAAAAATAAGTGTTTACAGTTTGCTAAACACTGTCTTCAAAAACGCACCGTTAAAAACAATATTTATGCATATTCTGTGTAGTAGAGGCTTGTTCATCTTGTAGAAATAATTACAACCGTTTTTAAGTATTCGAATGCATTTAAAATACCAAAAGACAAGAACTAAACATTTAAAGTTTCTGTTTGGTGGTACACACTACATGTAACTGTGGATTCTTTAAAGGATGACGTGTTTATCCATAAATTATATTTGCATTATATTCTCTGATGGTTGAGCACGTGATATACTCATTTTCTAGATTTAATTATTATTGTAAATGTATGTTTTTTTTTCAGTAAAAATAAATAACGACGCGCACTCTAAAACGGCGGGAAGGGAAACAAAAAGCGTAGCAGAGGGTGGAGGCGTAGCAGGAAAAGAGTGGTGTGGTAGGAGGTCTCTCATATGTGGAGTTCTGAAATGTCGTCCAATCAAAATCCGGTCTTGGCTTGTACTAAATTACAATGTATCCTGTACATAGAGGACCCGCGAGGCGGAGCGGGCTATTCTTGTTTTTGTTTTGTCGAGAAGCAGCAGCACTATGCCTGAACCAGCAAAGACCGCGCCCAAGAAGGGTTCGAAGAAAGCCGTGACCAAGACGGCCGGCAAAGGAGGCAAAAAGCGCAGAAAGACCAGGAAGGAGAGCTACGCCATCTACGTGTACAAAGTCTTGAAGCAGGTTCACCCCGACACCGGCATTTCGTCAAAGGCGATGGGGATCATGAATTCGTTCGTCAACGACATTTTCGAGCGCATTGCCAGTGAGTCCTCGCGTCTGGCTCATTACAACAAACGCTCCACCATCACTTCTAGGGAGATTCAGACCGCCGTGCGACTGTTGCTGCCCGGTGAGCTGGCCAAGCACGCCGTGTCCGAGGGAACCAAGGCCGTGACCAAATACACCAGCTCCAAGTAAAGCGCGTCACCGCCGCCTTCATAAACCCAACGGCTCTTTTAAGAGCCACACATGTTTTCTGTTAAAGAGCATTTTTTTTCTACAGTGTTTTGGATGTATGAGCGTGGGGTAGCGAATTAAGTGTATCATTCTAAATTAACTCTTATGATCACGACTTTAAGTTGCACTGTTCTGTTTCAAAATAGTTTCTAGCAGTACAGACCTATTCAGAACTAACATGTTACAGCACTAGAATAGAAGTCTTTCTTACAAGAAATAAAACTCAATCTTTGATGTTAAAGAGTATTATGTAATACAACAACCAGTAGCCTATACATTAACCCTTCTGAACACATTGCCTTTTCATACCAGCCTGTACAACACATGAGCAGCGGAGTTTTACTGTGTATGTGCTGCATATGTACTTCTTGATGCATGTACATAGTGTTTCTCTATCCATCTTGGGTCCACACACTTCACAGTTCTTTTTGTTGTTGCTGGCCACAACCTAGAATAATAGGTCCTTGGGTTTAAAATAGGGGGAAGTGGTGCACCGACTTGTCCCACACCGTCCTGATCAAGCTGGTCTGTCATCTTGTTTATCAAAGTGGATAAAAGACAAAAAGGATAAGAACACAAGACAAAGAGTAAAGTGTGCGGGAATGTGAGAGCAGACAAGTGTCGGTGCACAGGACCTACAATTTTCACACTTTTATTAGCCCTGGGTCCAGTGGACCCAAACATCCTCAATGTAATACAAATGTGTAGGGGGGTGTACAGGGTGTGGTCATTGAAAATGTTTTCTGATATATGCTCTTAACAGAAAATGAGCCAAAGCCAATGAGTCTGAGTTCGAAAAAATAATGAATCCTTTGGTATCATTAAACACTGCCATTTACGTATTTGAAAAATATAACTGATAATGCATTTTTTTAAATTATTTATTTAAGGATAGTGGTGACATGAAGTCATTATTCTCTGATATTTGAACATATGACCTACATGTTTTCTGGAAGAAATTATTATTGTGATTAGTTCAAGTTCATGTTCAAGTAGGCTTTATTGTCACTTCAACCATATACAGTTAGTATACAGTGAAACGAAACAACGTTCCTCCAGGACCAAGGTGCTACATGCAACATAAATTTACAACATAAGTTAACAGAAAAACTAACTAGCTAACTAAGAGGCCTAGTTAGCGGGCTAGCGGAGACAAGACAGATTGACCTGACAACATAAATTAACAACATAAATTAATAAAAACTAACTAGTCAACTTAGAGAGGAACTATCTACGAAATTTTTTATTCATTTATTTAATACAGACGACATAAAATGCACGTGTAAATGTTCAAACAAGAGCTACAAAGTGACAGTGCGACAAACACGACATAACATAACAGTACACTGTGGTGTTGAGGTGATGAGTTGAGGTAGTGCAGAAACAGTAAACGTTCCTTAAAGGAGAAAGTAGCAAGAATTAAAAAGTTGGTGCAAAAAGTAATGCGCTAATGAATATTGTGCAAAAGATCATTTACAGGTTGGTGTGTACAATAGTTTGGTAGTGTAGATTAGTCAGTCCAGTCTCAATGTTTTGAGGTAGTTGAGTTACGCTGAGTGATACTGTGTGTGTGTGTGTGTGTGTGTGTGTGTGTGTGTGTGTGTGTGTGTGTGTGTGTGTGTGTGTGTGTGTGTGTGTGTGTGTGTGTGTGTGTGTGTGTGTGTGTGTGTGTGTGTTTATTGTAAATTATTGTAAATGTCATTTAAACAAACATTAACACCCGCCATATTTCAAACCTCTTCACATCCTGGCATTGGACACATGGTCGTCTTAACAAAGGAAATCCATTTCATTACTGTCCTTACTGTCAGTCTTCTTACAAAATAAAACTCTCTCATAAAAATATTCGAGACATTCTGGCTGGTGGCTGGAAGTTTTTTTACTTTTTTTATGCGTTCAAAATTTATCAGTTGCAAGGTTTTTAAAGACTATTGTTTGTCCCTGGACTTGGTCATTTGTCTGTGAACTAAATATTTTCTTATTTGAGTAATTTATCCAGTCAATGTTTACTGTCTCATGTTTTCAGATTTTACTTATGAATACAGAGTTTATAGTAGGGTACTGACAATCTTATGGTGCGTTCACATCGAACAGTCAAATTTCGCCCTCGCCGCCCTGCCGCCGAGGCTTGTCGCCGCTCTGACGTAGATAGAATGCCTTTCCTGTTTTTAAAGTGGCTGCAAAGCTATCAAGCTTGTTGATCTTGTGGAGACTGACCAAAATGTGGAAGTGATTGGAAATTGATTGATAGAAAGAACTGTATTGTAGAAATAAACAAATTATAAGCCATTTGTATGGTGTGGCTTCTGTTCTTTGTGAATTGCTAGTCTAATTTAATATATATATTTTTAATTATTATATTATATTTCTTCTTATTATAACATTATTAGAATCACTTACTAGACTTTGTCTTTAATTAAAATAACACTAATAATTTTTATTAAATACATTTTAATCACAAACTCTCCTAGGCTATTTAAAGTGCAAGTTTAATGCAATTGGTCAAATTTATGCTATGTCTATTTTGAGCAATTGAATTGCATTCCCGCTGAAAAAAAGGCGTTCAAGCTGCGGCTGGATGACAGCCGGTTCCTGCACTACTTCAGGCTGAACAGGAACCAGTTTGACGTGGGGCCGCAAATTGCGAGGCAGAACACCAATTATCGGTGCGCTATTGAGCCGGGTGAGCGCCTCGCAATTTGTCTTCGGTGAGTTCATTATTTTTTCTGTCTTCATGGGTTGAAATTTTGTTTTGTAATTTTACACACACACACACACACACACACACACATATAAGCTATATACATATAATTTTTTAATAATGTTTATCTTCTCTTCATATCCAGAATCTTGGTCACTGGTGACTCATACCAGACAATAGCTTATAGCTATCGTGTGGGAGCAGCCCTGACAACGCTGATGCCTGTGTGAAGGCTACCTGTGTCCTGCACAACTTCCTGCGGAGATCCAGAAGCAGCACCAGGACACCCACTAGACTTTGACATCAGCAGGAGACGGAGAACCTGCTGGCTTACAGGAGGTCGCCCAAGTTGGATAGTAACAACCCCACACGGGACGCTATCCGTGTCCAGGAGAAATTTATGTCATATTTCTCCACCGAGGGACCTGTCCCCTGGCAACCTGTGGCATAAACCATTGTTTTTATTGTCTCTTTTAAGAGCCATCAATTAATCCAAAAAAAAGAACGATTTCCATAAATACCAAAAATTATCTAATCCTGCATATAAGAATCCACATAAGATTATTTGAAAAAAGTGCAATGATGTAACTTTTTACAATAGATATATTTAATGACTTTTAACCTATTTAAGTATTTATGTATTCATTTGCAGACACTGTAACACCCTACGTTGTCATCAGCTGCAGACGATTGTCAATTACACTGCAGTCAAAAGAGTGAAGGACAGCGAACACATCATCGAAGATCATGCTGACATATGATTGAAACTTTAAACTTTAAACTTTAAACTTTAATTACTTTGAACATCCCTCTGTTATTTTAATGACAAATAACAGAGGGATGTTCAAAGTGAATGTTCAAAGTTATATATAATATTATATATAATTTATATGTACATTTAATGTTATACAATGTCCTCTTAAAAATAAGTTGCAAATAAAAATTATTATTAGCATTACCACTGAAAGTGAATGGGAAATTGTTTAGGGAGTATGTAGACCCTTGGGCATATTAACCTCGACTCGACACCGTGAATTGGAGATAAGTCCAACAACTCGTACTGGTTGAAGAATTAGTAACAAACACGTAGCGCAGTCAAATAAAAATAATAAGCAAAGAGAACAGAGCGTAGGTAGCGTTATTATTTATAAATGTATACTCTTAATCATTACAACTGAAGTTAAATATTTTCTGTTTGCCTTTGAAGTTTATGAAAATTTTTTAATCTAATGTCTCAAAATAATAGAATTACTATTCATACAGTCTAAATACAGTCTCTTTCTCTCTGTCTCTCATCATGGGGAAGACTGCTCACTTGTTAGTTGTCTGGGAGATGTCTATGTCCTTATTGTTCTAAACTAATCCTTTAAGAATTTTTATATCATTTTATCATTAAAATGTTTCCCTAAAAGTGATGTCCATCCTGTTATTTGAGGAAGCTGTGAGAGATTGGTCGATATAATCAGTGACAACTAGTCCAACACTTTAAGTACATTACTTACAGTATTCACATGTATATTTTATATCTATCATCAAATTATGATTGTAGTTTGATGTCAAGATTAATATGTTGACAAGAAAATCTAAATAAGTGATGAACAATATAGTCATCTGCAACAGTGAATCACTTTGCTAACTGAAGATGTGATCATACCATGTGATCATAGGATGAAATAGTGAGGGACACAAACACTGTGCTGTGCTTTACACATGTCAAAACAAGCCCCGTTTCACCGCCTACACACAACGCTCGGCCAGTGCTCATACGTCGAGCTTACTGACAGGGCTCGCCTTCAGTTCGGACCAGAGTACTTACAACGGTGCGACCTGTTTTTGTCCGGTTTTTACACACGATACACACGAAATGCGCAGTCCGCCGGCTCGAGCTGCAGGCGTGCCGCGCACTTTTATGTCTACTGCGCGAGAGTGCGGCTGTCTAGCTGACCGTGCCGGGCCTCGGAAGAAAGGGGAAAGGCCTTTCTCACAAAACGTGTGCTTGAACGCTTGAGATCTGGTGCCAGGACTCGGAATTCCGCTGAGAAATGTCCGGAGAAAACACACTTGCTACCGTGTGACGGAAGCACAGTCATTCAGCGGCTGCCTGGTTGAGTCCACACCGTTCTCATGTGTGTTTTAAGACCAGTCCACGGCCGAGGGGAGGGAGATTCCAGTGTTTTACAGCGCGCTCAGCGTTACACTCGCTTATTCTAATTAGCTCCCTGAGAGATGGCAGAAGTGGCTCCCGCGCCCGCCGCCGCGCCGGCCAAAGCGCCCAAGAAGAAAGCAGCTTCGCGGCCAAAGAAAGCCGGCCCTAGCGTCGGCGATCTGATCGTCAAAGCGGTTTCCGCGTCCAAGGAGAGGAATGGCATGTCACTCGCTGCCCTGAAGAAAGCTCTGGCTGCCGGTGGATACGATGTGGAGAAGAACAATTCCCGCGTCAAGCTCGGCGTCAAGAATCTGGTGAAAAAGGCGATCTTGGTTCAGACCAAAGGCATCGGCGCGTCTGGCTCTTTCAAGCTGAACAAGAAGCAGACTGAAGCCAAGAAAACCGCGCCCAAAGCTAAGAAACCGGCTGCCAAAAAGCCCGCCGCGGCGAAAAAGCCCAAAAAGGTAGCGGCCAAGAAACCCGCCGCCGCCAAGAAGTCTCCTAAGAAGGCCAAGAAACCCGCCGCCGCCAAGAAAGCCACCAAGAGCCCCAAGAAGGCTAAGAAGCCAGCTTCCCCCAAGAAGACCGTGAAGAGCCCCAAGAAGGCAGCGAAGAGCCCCAAGAAGGCGAAGACCGTTAAGCCCAAGGCTGCCAAGCCTAAAGCGCCCAAGGTGAAAAAGGCAGCTCCTAAAAAGAAGTAAACAGTTTGTTTCTTTCATATTTCCCCCTAAACGGCTCTTCTAAGAGCCACCCACGTTGTCGTTTAAGGAGCAATAATCTATTTTTTTTAACCGCATTAACAAAATCATAAGATTCTTTAGAATCTTACAGTATTAATCAGATGTTTATTTTATTCAAGTATACACTTCAACCTAGTCATATAGAGAGTACATTGAAATGCATGCATGTAAACCAGAAGTAGAAAAGGTTTTAAATAACACGTTCCATTATATTTTCCACAGATCCATTTTAATAATTTTTATGTTTACGAAGCAATAATATTCCATTTGAAATCAAATCTTTTAACAAAAAAAATACAACCTTCCATTTTAAATTACAAACTGAAGTTATTCAAAGAGTCCAGCATATTTATATGAAGATTTAATTGAGATGCATGTGTGTAAAATGAAAGCATCAAAAGTCTTATCTATTTCTGTTATCTTTTGACGAGACAGGGGTGGGGTTTGGAGAGAAGTGGGAATTCGACGGCGGGATAATGATTGGTTGGTTTGTCACAACGATTGTAGCCAATAAGGATGCAGCAGCTTAGGCTATATTAGAGAGCGCTAGTGAATGATCGCTTACATTTTACGGTTATCTGTGAGCATCATGTCTGGAAGAGGCAAGACCGGCGGAAAGGCCCGTGCCAAGGCCAAGACTCGCTCATCCAGAGCCGGCCTGCAGTTCCCCGTCGGCCGTGTCCATAGGCTTCTCCGTAAAGGGAACTACGCTGAGCGCGTTGGTGCCGGCGCTCCGGTCTACTTGGCCGCCGTGTTGGAGTATCTGACTGCTGAGATCCTGGAGTTGGCTGGTAACGCCGCCCGCGATAACAAGAAGACCCGTATTATTCCCCGACATCTGCAGCTCGCCGTGCGTAACGATGAGGAGCTGAACAAACTACTCGGCGGAGTGACCATCGCTCAGGGTGGTGTGCTGCCTAACATCCAGGCTGTGCTTCTGCCCAAGAAGACCGAGAAGCCGGCCAAGACAAAGTAATTTTACTCACTGCTGCGTTTGACAGTATCCAAAGGCTCTTTTAAGAGCCACTCATTTTTCTTTAAAAGTGCGTTTTTCTGTCAGTTCGCAAGCACTATTATAACACGAGTATGAATAGGAATGATAAATATCAGGTAATACGAGTTTACCTGAGAGAATTCCACTTCAATTTAATTTGTTTCAGTTAAATATGTGAATAAACAACCGAGTCTATTTTAGTTGAGCAGGAATGAGAGATATGCGTGTTATTTTCAGAGTGGAACCAATGTTCTCAAATCGGGGGGAGTCAGGGTTTAATTGTGTGCGACACTGTACACTACACTTCGGCAAACGGTACTATTTTGAGCTACATTGTTTTCCTCAAGACTTGTTTGGAATGAATACATGTAAAGATTTAATTCATTTTTTCCCTTCAAGTTATTAAGACCAACGAAGTATGTGATGTTCTACTTTATGGTTAAAGTTACCGCATGCTAGCGGACACAATATGATGGCTCAGCTGCATTAAGGGGAGCTAAAAAAAAAATGGCTTGTGATCTGCCTCGCTGATAATATCTGGAAAGCTCGATTCTCTGTATCGCTCCTATGTCCCTGCTGCCGACGTACAATAAACAAAAACGACAAAAAGCCCTATGGGGCTTTTAGAATAAGAATGTGCTACCATTTTTTAACGTTGCATTATACATGTGATCATTTTGAGATGTACACGTTCAAAACCATGTATACCCTTTTAAATAACACACGATAATGTTCAATACATTGTTTTAAAACGAGAGCCCGCTCGATTTTGGGTAAAGATATAAGGGGGGTTCAAACAGCGTCAGTAGTAGAAGAGGAGCCAATAAACACGAGGTGGCGTAACGCGTTCGAACCAATGACAGGCGGCGCTTTCAAGACGCCCAATCAGCGCAGCCGAGCGTTAGGCTGTAAATAGACCGCGTTCGCTGGTGGCTCTCATTCTGTTTTTCTTCGAAGAAGTTAAGAGACTATAAGTGATGGCAAGAACCAAGCAGACCGCGCGTAAATCCACCGGCGGTAAGGCGCCTAGGAAGCAGCTCGCTACTAAAGCTGCCCGCAAAAGCGCGCCGGCTACCGGCGGCGTGAAGAAGCCTCACCGTTATAGGCCCGGGACTGTGGCTCTGAGGGAGATTCGCCGTTATCAGAAGTCTACCGAGCTGCTCATCCGTAAGCTGCCGTTCCAGCGCCTGGTGAGAGAAATCGCTCAGGACTTCAAGACTGATTTGCGCTTTCAGAGCTCGGCCGTCATGGCCCTGCAGGAGGCGAGCGAGGCCTATCTGGTCGGCCTGTTTGAAGACACCAATCTGTGCGCCATCCACGCCAAGAGAGTCACCATCATGCCCAAGGACATCCAGCTGGCCCGCCGTATTCGCGGAGAGCGCGCTTAAACCTTAATCTCCGTCTCATCTTTACAAAGGCTCTTTTAAGAGCCACCTCATTGTTTCAGAAAAATCAGCATGTTTCTATATTCCATATACACAAATTGTGACTGCAGTAAAAAGCGTACACAACATATTCTATATCTATATTTTTGACAATATATTTAATGTATAAATATTTATACAGTTTTGTTTGAAGTGTTTATAAACATGTGTAAACATAAACCTTTGAATAGATACAAATGATCAATGTAACTATAAAATGAGAGGGTAAGAAAGAAAGTTACACAAGATAAGTTTATTTGAAACTATTTATATAGTCACTTAAAGCTTGTGTATAGATTCATTTGGTATACATAATTCATTAGATTAATTGAATATTACACATAATTTAAACAGTCTGCCTTCTTAACATATATCAATGTGAAAAGCAAACAAGACTTAATATTAAGGGCCTGAGATGTTATTTTTAAAATCTATTAAGAATGAAGTATGCTAAAGTATTAGAGGATTAGAGCTCCTGTTCTTCTTAAAAACCTGCAGGATAGTTATGGTTCTCTGTAGATGATAACTATTTTAGTAGCAATATTGTAGCATATATAATGAGACTTTTTTTCTCATCACCAAACAGAATGACCTTACTTCAATTAAATAATTTAAATAATACAGTTTGCGGCATTCAGTGCTGTTGTATGCCGCAATACTTTGTTAGTATTGAGACACTTCATGCTGATATATGCATTTGAATGTTAAGGATATTTGAGCAGAATGGCTCCATTTGTCCACCTTCACATTGTGTATGAGTGTGACAGAGAGACACAGACACACACACACACACACAGTTCAGTTATGAAAATGATTCCTCATACTCCCAGAACCACTCTTTCCATATTCTTGGAATATGGCCATGGTGGATGGAAATTGTAAATGCTTTTATTTTATTTAAAGGTTCACTACTGCTCTTCCGGGTTTTAATAATGCGTTGAAGGGTTTTGAAGTGTGTATAAACTTTTCAAGATCTTACTTTCTTAAAAAATGGGTTGGCGTTGGCCTAAGCTGAAAAAAGCTAGCTTTGACAACAGAATAAAACATCCAGGTTTCTAGCAGTTGGTTTTACGTAAAATTTAAGGGAATTCGTCTTGGGGAAAGGGTCAACACTGGCTCCACTACATCGTAAAAAAAATTAAATAAAATAAAATAAAACAGGCCTCCTCAATGCAAAAAAAAATGTTTAGTAATAATTTGCTTAGCTTTTTTAAGTGTACTAATCTTTTAGAGAAATTTGCTGGCCAAAATGGGATATAACATGTACCCAGTCCAAATCTTAAATTGATTCAACTTGTCAAATATGTAAGCAAGCTCAAGTAGTATTGGTTGTGGGCAGAGGTGGGTAGAGTAGCCAAAAAAATGTACTTATGTAAGAGTAGCTGTACTTCAAAAAAACATTACTCAAGTAGCAAAAAGTAGTCATCCAAAATAATACACAATTAAGAGTGAAAAAGTATTCAGTGAAAAGACTACTCAAGTACTGAGTAACTGTTTCATTGTAATGTCAGATTAAATTTTTTTTAGAAATTATACTAATTATATATGCCAATATTGCAACATTCAATGAAACAGCTAAATTTACCACAGCATGTTTCTTTCAGTTAGAAGTCGTGTTTTTATATGCTGAAGTGTGTGTCTGTTTTGTCAGATAGAGAAGAAACTGTAGTCTGAAGCTCTTCTTTTGCAAGCGAAACATGCTTTGTATATGATGCAAGGGATGCCGTCTGACTACATGTGGTTGTGGTTATTGTTATTGCGCCTGATTGGGCAAACAATAATTCGGTAGATCTACGGGCTGCATGTGTAGAATTAGTGGTTAGAAAAGTAACGAGTCAAGTGTAGCCGAATGTCGCGGACTAAGAGTAGCATTTCCTCTCCACAAATCTACTCATAGAAGTAATTTTTTCACAAAGTTACTCAAGTAAATTTAACAGAGTAAATGTATCTCAATTAATTATATTTCTCTATGGTTCACAACTTGTCACCGACTCAAAAAGGTAAGTCTCCCATTGATGTAGTTTGTTAAAGTGATTGTTTTTCTATTAAAACAAGTTGGCCTAAAAATACTCAGACAATTAAAACATACCGACATTATTTAAAAAAAAAAACTATATTCTTCCAAAACTAATCAAAGTTAAAACAGTGATCTACATAAAACAGGAAAATACAAGTTGTATTTTGCTTAAAGATCAATAAAATACCTGAGACCACCAGATGCTTATCAGTATCTTATGATTCTTTTACATCATAACCATTTTTAAAAACTATCAAAGATTTGATGTTTGAAGACTACTTTTCCTAATGTGTCAGTCACACAAAAAAAAAAAAAGAAAGAAAGAATCTATGGCAACAAGAGTATGTCTCTTCGAGTCCAATAATAATCGTTCGGATGGTTTCAGAGGTGTACGTCCAGTCCTTTTGGACTTCAATGTTTAGAGCACAGATCTGACCTTATCTTATAAATCAGTTGATTGCATCTCAGTGAAGGTAAATTGTAGCTCAACTTGATTTTTTTTACATTTATTGATTCTGTGTCTCCAAAGTTTTCAGGAACACAGTGTTACATGTTGTCTCAACAAATACCGCTGCAAGAAGTTGGGTCAACAAAACAGTATTAACTCATTCAACATTTATCTAGTTGGATTTTTTACAGTGTAGGTTTGTATACCGGCACTTCAGTTTTAGTCTCATTAAGAGACTTCCTTGTCTGTTTCAGAGAAAGATAGATTTAAATATCATCTGCAAAACACTGTCCTTCCTAATTATGCAAAATCCTCAGTTGTCAGTAGCTATTAAGTGATCATTAAAAACTTTTAAGAAGGCAAATCTAGTGCTGTAAAGAGTTTTAAAACCAGACTGGAACACTTCAAGAATGCTGTATGCATCTAACTAAGACTTGAGCTGTACAGAGACAATTTTCTGCAGTAATTAGCAGAAAGAAATGGTAACTTAGATGTGAGATGGTAACTTAAAAGAACCTTCTGGTGAAACTTTGAGGCAGGAAAGCCTCAACACCTAAATGCGGGATCATCTCACCATCACTACTACTATACATAAAATGACATCAGCAATCGTGTCTTCCTGTTTGAAGGAAATCCTCTTCTTTCCCTCAAACAGAATATAGTTACCCATACCCAACAGCTGACAAATGTGACATGCAAGCATACCTTCATAAGCAAAAGAAAAATACACCGTTAGGGCTCTTTTTTTATTATTATTTATTTTTTACATGTGCACACAATTGAATAATAAATGTCTCTCCCCATTACCTAGTGCTATATATAATTTAAAACTTTTCAACAGAAGACTGGACTTAAATGACCGCTGTTGGAAACCAATTTTGAATTGATCAGTGAAACTACAAATAAAATTTTATTTATTAGGTGCTAGTAGAAAACTATTCTGAATGCGTCAGCATAAGAGAACTTTCCCGCCACAATGTCTCTCTCTCACACGTACACGACATAAAATCACTCTTTTACAGAAAATATGGGTGGCTCTTAAAAGAGCCGTTGGGTTGATGAAGGCGGCGGTGACGCGCTTTACTTGGAGCTGGTGTATTTGGTCACGGCCTTGGTTCCCTCGGACACGGCGTGCTTGGCCAGCTCACCGGGCAGCAACAGGCGCACGGCGGTCTGGATCTCCCTAGAAGTGATGGTGGAGCGTTTGTTGTAGTGAGCCAGACGCGAGGACTCACTGGCAATGCGCTCGAAAATGTCGTTGACGAACGAATTCATGATCCCCATCGCCTTGGACGAAATGCCGGTGTCGGGGTGAACTTGCTTCAGGACTTTGTACACGTAGATGGCGTAGCTCTCCTTCCTGGTCTTTCTGCGCTTCTTGCCTCCTTTGCCGGCCGTCTTGGTCACGGCTTTCTTCGACCCCTTCTTGGGCGCGGACTTTGCTGGTTCAGGCATGGTGCTGCTGCTTCTCGACAAAACTAAAATGAGAATAACCCGCTCCGCCTCGCGGGCCCTCTATGTACAGGATACATTGTAATTTAGCACAAGGCAATACCGGATTTTGATTGGACGACATTTCAGAACTCCACATATGAGAGACCTCCTACTACACCACTCTTTTCCTGCTACTCCTCCTCCCTTCGCTTGTTTTGTTTTCCTTCCCGCCGTTTTAGAGGCGCGCGTTATTATTTATTTTTTACTGAAAAAAACATACATTCACAATAATTTAATCTTGAAAATCAGATCACGTGCTCAACCATCAGAAAATATAATAAATATAATATGTAAGTCATTCTTTAAATAATCCCAGTTACATGTAGAGTGTGTACCACCAAACAGAAACTTTAAATGTTTAGTTCTTCTGTGTTTTAAATGCATTCGAATACTTAAAAACGGTTGTAATTATTTCTACAAGATGAACAAGCCTCTACTACACAGAATATGCATAAATATTATTTTTAACGGTGCGTTTTTGAAGACAGTGTTTAGCAAACTGTAAACACTTATTTTTGCAGACATTGGGGTAAAAGCTCTTTTATATTGGAGATGTGGGTGGCTCTTAAAAGAGCCGTTGTATTCGCGTCGTTAGCTGTTGGAGCGTTTAACCGCCGAAGCCGTACAGGGTGCGTCCCTGGCGTTTCAGAGCGTACACCACATCCATGGCGGTGACGGTCTTTCTCTTAGCATGCTCGGTGTAGGTGACGGCGTCGCGGATGACGTTCTCCAGAAACACTTTGAGCACACCGCGAGTCTCCTCGTAGATCAGACCAGAAATACGTTTCACCCCGCCACGGCGAGCCAGACGGCGAATAGCGGGTTTAGTGATTCCCTGGATATTATCGCGGAGAACCTTACGGTGACGCTTAGCGCCTCCCTTGCCGAGTCCTTTCCCGCCTTTGCCTCTTCCTGACATCGCGCTGCTGTCACAAAGTTAAACCGCAGAATAGAACTCACAGCGCAACGATCACATGTTTATTCTCCTCCAGAGGACCTATTTGAGACCAGGAGAGAGGGCGGGACTAACACCAACGGTCGTGCAATAGAACGTCTGAAATACACTTTCCCCAGTAAAGTGGGATCAAGAGAAGTTAAATTTTAACTTAATGACTAACAACAAACACATATGACCTTTAACATAATATTTTGGTTCATTTTATTTCATATTAATTTCACATTTCAGAGATCCAACCTACTAACCCTCCCCTCCATCTACCCATATGTGAAGAGTAAGATGAATTATATAAACAATTACTAAACACTCTTTAGTGTGGATGGCATAAAAAAATAAAATAAAAGCTAACAAATAAGAGAAATAAAGGTAATTGCAGTGCAGCCATGATGTGGAATTTTATATGTGGCAAAGTGACAACAGTGCAAATAGCATTAATTGTACAAATACTTAAGTAATTGTGCAAAGAGCAGCATGAAAGTGACAATGAAACTGTTTAATGTTAAAATATGCATAAGTGAGAGTAACTGAGCAGATGTTGAAGCTCACAGACGATATGTTAATATTATGAATAATCAGTACTGTATCTGTTATGTTCCATTGGTTGTTGTCTTTAATAGTGTCTTAGTGTCTCCCCCCAAATGAGTTTTCATTTTCAAACAGAGTTTTCATTTTGAATTGTTCTACACAATTTAAAACTTGCTAATTTATGGAATAATATCAGTACCAAAATTCCTCAAAGCAAAATAGCATGTTTAATTATTCTTTCATTCAATCATGAGAGCGATGGTTTTCCCTTCTCCTGCGCTCGGTAATGTACAGTGAAGAAAAGCTGGAGAAAGTTATTTTTTGGAGAAAATGCTTCTCCTGAGAAAGCCAAGAAAACCACATGTGTCCCAACACTGTCACTCCAGACACCATTCCTGAGCCAACTGGAGGTAAGGAATATTCCCTATGGAAAACCGATCAGGACTCACTTCATACAAGTCGAGAATATGGATGACGGGCCATACAGAAAAGGTTATGTAATGAGGAGAAAACCAATGCAGACCCTCAGACCCAGGTTGCTCTCTCTCTCTCTGCCTCACCGGGTAAAAGCCCAGACATGCTATGGGTTCTGCACACTGCTAGAGAGCCCCCATACCAGAAGGAATGAGACCCTCTTTCACAAAAATCCCATTCTCTGTGGGTTTTCCTTGCTTCCACCATCATTGCGGGGCAAACGAATAAAACATGCAATGTTTAATAACGAGATGCATGACAAACTGTTTAAAGGAAAGATTATACAGTTTTATAATGTCTCAAAAGTTAAACCTTTAAAACCCAATAGGCACAAGATACGTGCCGGCAACACAGCATATGGCAAAAAAAATTGCTTATATGGAAACCTTGTTAAAAGTTATATATTTTTTAAATAACATGTGCATTTTATCGCTACCGGAATATAGGAATGTTGTCGCCAAAAATGTAGAACTCTAAAAATTTGCATATTAATTGCATATAATACCCTGAGAATTTCATCTACAAACAGTAGAGATACACACAAGTCTTTAGTTGTATATATTTCGTTAGTATTGTTTCTTTGTTTGTTTTGATGCATCTTTTTGTTTAGTTTTTGTATAATACACTTTTGGTTTTGTTAATTGGTTGTAGCATTGTCTTTCTTGTTCTCTGGTTTTAGAGCAGAGATAAAGACCTACGGTGGCCCAGCAGGGCAAAGCATCTTTCCAATAAATGTGTATTATTTTTTCTGGTGTATGCAAATGTTTTTTTTTTTGTTGTTGTTGTTGTTTTTCCGTGTATGCATAACTACTTCTCCCATGTGAGAACTCTCTCATTTAAGTTGCAAGCTAAATGCTAAAGCTAATTCGCAAGACACTATGGGATTTCGAGGACACAGTGAACACAGAACAAATTAAACTATTAAATTGTCTAAATTTGCATCTGGACACGCCTACCAGGTACTGTTTAATATATAAAATGAATTGGATGTTACTGTTTAGGGCAGTAAACAGTAGCTTTATAGCTTTTTAGCAGTGCTAATACTATTGGAGTGTTTGGGGAAAATGCCGAGCTGAGTGTAAATGGCAGTGATTAAAAGGAATAGCATCTCATTTAGACCATTAAACACTGATGTAGACAATAAGCTCCATGGCATATCTGTAATATACATCTAAATATGGATTTATAAGCCAGCTAATATCACTATGCTAACTGCTAGCTTACTAAAACAGCTAAGAGTAGACTAAAAGCAGACTATTAAATGCTGCCTATTGTACTGCCATATACGGTGTACTCATATATAATGTAGTGATATTATCATAGACTTCTAAATAGTTAGCTATGTGCTTACACAATGTATGTAACGGTCAAGAAAAGGAACTTTTGTTCAGGTTCTATTATAAAGTCATTAAATGTGCGTTCATACTGCTTATAACGTGTATGCTTGTGTGTTTATAAATCATCAACTGCCTGTGTATCAGCCGATTTCTACACCAGCTTTACATCCTGAACAGAAGGTGAGTGATAAATTAAGAATTCACCTCTTTTCAGGAGCACCACTGAGCACATCTTAATCAGGGGACAAGGACACACTGTCTCTTCATGGACATGATGTGTGTGTTAACACGTTAACAGTGTG
>JAAGKR010009904.1:0-24740 GCA_011419295.1 Clarias macrocephalus
TTCATCTAGTGTTTGTTGAGAATTTGAAAAGGGGTGAATGTTTTGTATTAAATCCAGATGGAGCACCGTATCCTGTTATCCCTCACATGTTAAATAGTGAGGTAAATTATTCAAAAATATACACTAAATTCATATTCACGTTATGTATTTTTGTGTATTGACAAGAGAAAAGATGTTTTGCATTAAATGCATATGTAGCTGTACGTCCTTAACAAAAATGCTCAACGTAAATGTTAGTTATATTGCAACACTAAGTGATGCTGTATAATCCATAGGTGGACCAACATGATGAGGATGATATCTGCAAAATATGGAGATGACTGGAGCATTGTTCCATGTTTTGTTCCTTGGGGATGAGACAAGAGGGACCTGACAGACCTTTTCCATTGTTGAAGGCAATGCTATTGATACAGACTCTTTGGTGAAGGCTGTTTTTTTTTTTGTCATTGATGTTAAGAAGTATCTTCTCACCTGGCAGTTTCTCCAGCATACTGTAGATGAGATTGATGGACACGAGTACTCATCTCGTGTCATTAAATTTTTGAGGACGAGTTTTTTCAGCCAACATTTAATCAATAATATTTTTAAAAGTTTTACCATTTTTGTTTTTAATGTCATTTTTGAAGGAAATTAAATAGTAATAGTTAAATAATGGATAGTTAAAATATTAAGATGGGAAATATTTGTGTCATGTGGGCATTATAAGATTTGTATTGAAAACTTCTATATAAAAAGTTTTTAAACATTGTATTAAATGTAAAAAAAAATGCAATTCAAATCAGACTTACAAGGGTCTCTTGTTTTTGTTTTACAGAGTGTTTGTTACAGTACATTTATTTTATATTTAACAAATGGTCAGCTTAAGATTATATGGTTTTGTCTGACATTTTGGTAAAAAATTAAGTTATTCACATTTTCTTATTCTGTGACAATCTATTTACATTATGTGAAGTTGTGTACATTTTGTGTCGTTTTTTGAAAATGAAAAAAATCAAATGGAATGTGTGAACCCAGCAAGAGTGTTAATTTTGCTCACTCGTTGCGTCAAATAAAATAACCCAGCACTTTACCAATTTAACCCACTGGTTGGGTCAAATAAAATAACCCAACACTTTAACATTTAACCCAGCAAGAGTGTCAATTTAACCCACTGGTTGGGTCAGATGAACAACCCAGAAATCTGGGTTAAATGGTACAACCCAGCACTTGGGTCAAAACAACCCAGCGCGCGTTCTGTCCAATAGTGACCCAGCGGCTGGGTTATGGTTGGGTTGTTTTTTAACCCAGCAGTTAGCTTCATGAAGATTTCAGGGAAATTAATAATAAGATGAAATTACATTTTCATTTTGAAAAAGCTTTACATTTGTTTGGTCTCCAGTGAAACTCTACTGGCTGGAACCAACATTCCCATGCAGCATATAATGTTTGTTTTGTTGTAAATTCAATAATTAATAGGTGCCTTTTTATAACATTTGGACATTTTTTTGTCATTTTGTTCTTAATAATTTAAGTTATGTTTCTGTTTATGATTTTTTTCATGGTTTCTTGTAACAACGTGGGTCTCACAAGGGGCAGAACTGTGCATAAGTACTCTGCACTGCTCAGAACGGGCAGATCCACAGGCTGTTACCCCACGGAGTTCTGAATAGGCAGAGGCGTGGCCGGGTAGACACTCGGTTGTCGCTGTAAGTTTTGTAGCCTGAATGAGCTTCACCTGGCGACATGTTTATTTAAGGGTCCTGATACTGTACCTCGGCAATTCCTCGCAAGACCTCATGCGATTATTTATGTAGGTATCCGGTAAGTAGTAATTGCGACATGAAGCCTTTCAGGCAATTGGTTCTCAAAAGGGTTAATTTCTCAAGGCATCATTTGCACACAAAACCCCTCTACTGATCAAGAATGTAAGACAAGCAGATGTGTTCTTAGTCATTTTACCAGTACTGTATGTGATCCTCTAAAAGCTGTCTTGCCCTAGGTTAGGCATGGGAATAATATATGATTTTCATTAAAGTCTGCATTGTTCTATTGTGAGCACAAGATAATAGCCCATTTAAACCATTTGTTGTTGGTGTCGTTTCCTCCTATTAACGTGCTTGTTTGTAAACATTGTTTAAGAGTTTTTGTGTTTGTTACATTTTGGTCAATGTTCCATGGTAATAGCGCACATACTGTACCAAAGGGACCCTCCTCCATTACATTAACATTTCGTAATTTCTGTCATATGAAAGAGAGGGACAGGGATGTTTTCCAACTGGGGCAATGTTACTAAGAAGATTAAATAAATGAATAATAATAATAATATTCAGAGCACCTAAAAAAAAGCTTGGGCTTTATATCTATCTATATATTATAGCGGTAAGATTCGAACCACTTCTTAAACCGCCAGTCACACCGAGGCTTCATGATGTCAGTCACTGTAAACAGTACAAGCCTCGAAACACGTGGTGCAGCTCTCCATTCCGCACCATGTAACAGTTTCTATTACTGAAACCAGCATTTTTATTAGTTTATTTCGAATCAAAGTTTGTATCATTTTTTCCCCTTATATTGATCAGTCAGTCATGCACTAAGGGACACATTTAAAATGTGATTTTTTTTTCTAATAAAATGAAAGCTGATACTAATACATTATGTTTAGTGTTGAAGTGTGTTGAAGTAGTGTTGAAAATTATCTGTATCGTGATCACAGTTTGTTTTTAAGTTTAATTACAGTACACACAGTATTATTTCCATTGATGACTCCTATTTTAACTGTTAGAAGTGTTGCTGGTGCTGAGTATAAAGGTTCTCTGCTGGACAGTTAATAAGGAATAATGTGAAAGTTTATGCATTTTAATGTGTCCATCATGTACACACACATAGTTGTAATTTATTAGACTTGTCAATCTACCTGCAGGTTGAGTCTAGACTTACAAATATACTGTAGTTGTGTGTGTGTAAATACACTGTATATGTATATACACGGGTTGCATAATGAAACTGAAACACTGGCCAATTTAGTGTTCGAGGTTTCATGGCTAAATTTGAAAAGCCTGATGGCCAATCTTCACTGATTGCACATTCCAATTAGCAGAGTAATAGCACAGTTTTACTTAAAATATTGCAATGCACACAACATTATGGGTGACATATCAGAGTTTAAAAAAAGGACACATTGTTGGTGCGTGTCTCGCTGGCACATCTGTGACCAAGACAGCAAATCTTTGTGATGTATCAAGAGCCGCGGTATCCAGGGTAACGTCAGCATACCACCAAGAAGGACGAACAGGAGTAACAGGAGTAACTGTGGACGCAAGAGGAAGCCGTCTGAAAGGGATGTCCGAGTGCTAACCTCGATCGTATCTAAAAAACATAAAACTACAGCTGCCCAACTCACTGCAGAATTAAATGAGCACCTCAACTCTTCTGTTTCCACCAAAACTGTTCGTCTGGAGCTCCACAGGGTCGATGTACACGGCCGGGCTGTTATAGACAAATCTTCAGTCACTCGTGCCGATGCCAAACGTCGGTTTTAATGGTGCCATCAGCGACGAATTTATGCTGTGGACAATGTGAAACATGTATTGTTCTCTGATGAGTCCACCTTCACTGTCTTTCCCACGTCCGGGAGAGTTACGGTGTGGAGACGCCCCAAAGAAGCGACAGTACCACCCAGACTGTTGCATGCCCAGAGTGAAGCATGGGGGTGGATCAGTGATGGTTTGGGCTGCAATATCATGGCATTCCCTAGGCCTAATAATTGTGCTAGATTTGTGCGTCACTGCCAAGGACTACCGAACCATTCTGGAGGACCATGTGCACCCAATGGTTCAAACATTGTATCCTGAAGGCGGTGCTGTGTATCAGGTTAATAATGCACAAATATACACAGCAAGACTGGTGACAGAGTGGTTTGATGAACATGAAAGTGAAGTTGAACATCTCTCATGGCCTGCACAGTCACCAGATCTAAATATTATTGAGACACTTGGGGTGTTTTGGAGGAGCGAGTCAGGAAACGTTTTCCTCCACCAGCATCACGTAGTGACCTGGACACGATTCTGCAAGAAGAACGGCTCAAAATCCCTCTGGACACCGTGCAGGACTTGTATCTGTCATTCCCAAGACGAAGTGATGCTGTATTGACTGCAAAAGGAGGCCCGACACCATACTAATGAATTATTGTGGTCTAAAACCAGGCGTTTCAATCCCTGTAGCTTATGGGGCTGTAATGTGATGAACAAATGACTCAAAAAACCTGAAGACTTGAAAGGTGAACTAATAAATTGTCTTTCTGGCTAAGACTGCATTGGTGTGTTTGTGTGTGATAACTGACTGAAACAAGCAATATAAATATTGTTATATCAGTCATGAGATGAGGAGGTACCACACACACACACACACACAAGTCTGTAGTTTGTCTCATTATTAAAACAATTAAATAGATGGATATTAGTGATTCAATTTAAAAGTTGGGTCAGTTTTTTGTCACATAGCATTTTTAGGAGTGCTATTTAAAGTGTCTGTGTTTTCTGAGTAAAGGTCTGACCTCAAGTTTCCACTGAACTGTGTGTGATGTCCTGTTCAGAGTATGCGGTTAACACCATGAATAGATCTCACATCCTTGCACATTAAGATATGATGTAAAGAAAGCATTGGGTTATACTAAATGTGTGTGTATGCCAACAAAGCTGAATTAAAATAAATTAAGAAGGAAAGCTCTGTCATCAGCACTGACACACAGATTTTTCTGTTGATTAATTCATAAATGACAATTTATCTTTTCTTTCCAGCTCGCTGCGTTTCATCTTTTCAGTCTGTTCAGTGCTAATAAGTGTTTGTTTTCGTCCATCAGCCTGCTAAGATTCTCTTTTTAGCATTGTTATTAAATTTGTGTAAAGAAATGAATGTGATTTGTGTAAAATGATGAATGTTCACAGATCTGTTTGCACTTTATAAGAATTGTGTAACATGAGCAGATCAGTGGACAGATAAAACACAGAACAGGATGTAGTAGCATCTGGCTGAAATCCAGCCATTACACTAAAAAAAAAAAAACGAACAAGGCAGGTTGTGCATTTTACATAATATAATTACTTTCAGTTTACTCATAATAATCGTATTTGTTGATTTAAAATGTTTTTTTTCGATTAAGGTTAACGTAATTTTGTCTTAACTTGACGGTACACATTCCTAATACGTTGTCTAAACAAGAAACATTCATGTTAAGTCAACATTTCATACATACAGAAGGGGGCAGTAGCGAGACGCCAGCTGTCATGAACCGCTAATGAAACAGAAGAACAAGACAAATCAAACTACACCTGCGCTAAGTTAATGGACTCTCTGTCTGCGAGTGTTACGTTCTGTCCGTTTTGACAGAGGAAGTCAACACCCGAAAAAGGTAAGATTTTTCCTCAGATATATATATATTTTTTCACCCATGTATATATAATTAGTATTTAACTTTGGCCTGCTTCTGTAGTTTTAGAGAGGCCGAGTGTTTTAGACTAAAGTTAGCCAGCTAATTAGCCGTGTCACAGGTCGGTCCACTGCATGTCTTTCCATTATTTGGCGAAAAGTAGATAAGTATATACAGCAAAAGGCAATTTGTATTTGATAGCAAAAAATACGATAAATTGTTAATTTTGTTAATATGGTAAATTAAATAATGTTTTAACACAATAAAGACCCTTACAAATTTAATTGAGTTTAACTGTGGAACATGTTGACAAGAAAAAAATAATTAAACCCAACATTTAATTTTTTTAGTTTGTGAATTAGATTGTTAGTGTTTTATGAAAGTATGGTACCTGTTATAAGTTGTTCCCTAATAAAAAAGGATGAATTACATATTTACTGCCTCTGGAGTCACTTTAAGAGTCACTAAAGCAGGGGAAATAGCGCTGGTATACATTATGGTATAACATCTAGTTGTAGTAACATAAGTAGCACAAAGAACTTGTTAGACTTGTCAATAATAATGGAGTATCATTGACATAATTAAATTACATTACAATTACACAATCAATTGCTATTACAGTAAATGATAAAGATTATGTTAAGTCAACATGATTCTTTCACACAAGTTTAACATGAATGAAAAATGTTGGTTTAGCAAGCAAAAATTGTGTAATTTGGCCACATTTTGATGATGTGGGACCGATGTCCACATTAAGATCAAGTAAATTCAAAGGATTATTTTTTTCAGTGTACTAAGTGTGAGATATCCTGAGATATCGTGGTATCGACTGAGATCTGATGAGGTGAAGCTGCTGATATCTGCTGAGGAATGGAAGCTGAAGAAAACATTGCAAACCTTTGTCATCACTTATAATTTAGACAAGAGTCATTTTGATGTACCAAAAAGCAGCAGTTCAGTCAGTTTAGTGATTATTGGAGGTAGAGAGACAGATCTGGGGTTTTATTACTGTGGAGGTCGAAATAATGCGACACACACTCGGCATCAAGCTGAACTTTACACTTTAAACGTTTCACTTTGGGTGTTAATCCAAGCCTTAATTTTTAATAAACAAGCAGTAAAATTTAGCACACCTGACACTCAATACTTTATAAAGTTCTGCTGATCTGGACATTATTAAATCTCCTTCATTCATTGAAGGATGCCGCAGGAGCTCGAGCCCGCACTTGTTTGTAAATATTGTTTAAGATTTTTGTGTTTGTTACATTTTGGTCAATGTTCCATGGTAGTAGCGCACATACTGTACCAAAGGGACCCTCGTCCATTACATTAACATTTCGTAATTTCTGTCATATGATAGAGAGGGGCAGTGATGTTTTCCAACTGGGGCAATGTTACTAAGAAGATTAAATAAATAAATAAATAAAAATATTCAGAGCACCTAAAAAAAAGCTTGGGCTTTATATCTATCTATATATTATAGCGGTAAGATTCGAACCACTTCTTAAACCGCCAGTCACACCGAGGCTTCATGATGTCAGTCACCGTAAACAGTACAAGCCTTGAAACACGTGGTGCAGCTCTCCATTCCGCACCATGTAACAGTTTCTATTACTGAAACCAGCATTTTTATTAGTTTATTTCGAATCAAAATAATAATAGTGCCGCATTATTTCGACTTCCACAGTAATAAAACCCCAGATCTGCAGTTCTTTCCCGCGCTGAGATCAAAGGACGGAATTCCAGTGTCCTTTAAAAGTCCCTGGGGCGCATCATATTGCCCCACTCGCCTGACACTCTCTCATGGTCCACCGTATTACTATAATGCTGAGCAAGCACTAGGTCCTGTTAACGTTAATCAACGCCAGCTGGCCCACATAGCTGCCCCATCCCTTCGCACACCTGCAGAAGGGATGCTGCCTACCTAGGGAGCCTAGGGAGATTTGAACCTGGGATCTTCCAAACCATAGTCCAATGCCTTAACCACTGAGCTACCTCTGATCAGATGTAAAGCACATAAACAAATATATGTTAATATATATAAATAATATATATATATAAATTATTTTCTTTCATTCTTTGGAGTTGTTGTGTTTTGGGTGTGTTGTGTGAGAATGTGTGTGGGTGGAGTTATAGGAGATCTCCTGTGACTTGCCCATTCGAATAGATTGAAGCAAGCTGATTGGACAAGATGGGACCCCATTTTCTTTAAAAACCCACCAATGACAGCTGTCCTTCTCTCTCTCTGCCCTGCCACTCCCAACTAAACCGTTTGTGTGTGTGTACTCAAACTTGTAAGATGTGATGATAAAATGTACAAATCTGTGACACTTCAGTTCTATTATTAACTAGAAAAATAATCTCTGTATATATTGAACACTTTGTAGCCTCTGAAGGAGTGAGAAGCCCCTTTTATTTTACCCCTGTATTTTTCTCCTGTTTTTTGTTTAGGAAGTTAGGTTAGACAATTTTGTATTTTATTTTATATTTGATTTTGACTAGGCAAGCCTAGGGTATGGTAGACTATTTTTGTTTGTTGTTTGGGCATTGCTCAACTCTGAGTTTAAATAAAGGCTACATTTACTTTGTGAAACCTAGTGGCTACCTTTACTTGGGAGTGGGAAGGTGGTGAGAGGCTTTATCATGTTATGCTCATTACACCCCTAGGTAGAGGTCGTAACAATATTGTTGTGGATATAGATGTAATAAACACTGCAGTAGCTGTACTAATATCAATGCAGTGGGAAGGAGATAAGGGTTTCTGAATGTATTTCAGGTTAAGGGTTTAAGGTAAGGGTTAAGATAAGTGTTTCTGAATGTGTTTCATAATCATGAGGCTGATTGTTCAGACACACAGCAGGCTGTCGCTCACACATTTTTTGTGAGACATTTTTTCAGATAAGTGTTCTTCCAGTGAGGGCTCAAATGAGAAGGTAACAGTTAAACACTGAAATGGTGAAATGTAGCTGAAGTCAGTCAGAGCTGAGATCATGTCTTTTATTAAAGCAGAATAAAAATGTCACATGATCTGATGTTTCTCTTTACAGGAGGTGGACCTGCACCTGTCTGATTTGACCTCTGTGACCTACACAAGTGTCTCCTGACGGCCCAGGAAACATCAGCAGCAGTTTAATTCTGTGTAATGTGTAACACTGTACTGTGTGTAATGACCAATATGGATGATATAAACAATGTTAAATAAATGACTTCCTGAAGATCTATTACTGTTTCTATTTAAGATAAAACCACAAAGCTCTATACAGTGGAACCTTGGATTGCAAGTAACGTTTACGAGTGTTCCGCAAACCGAGCAAAGATTTTAAAGAAATTTTCAATCGGAAATCGAGCAAGTATTAGTTTATGAGCGCCGAGTATCATGTATCACACTCTCGCGCCACTCTCTTGTCTTGTCATCCCCCTCCCCCCCACAGCTTCGCAAACACACAGAAACTCTGCTCATCTCTTTCTTTTAGTCTCTTGTGTGTGTATGCGCGTAATTTGACACCGACATACACGCACAGACGCTCTCTCACCTTTTCACCCCCTCCCAGGCTTCACAAACACACAGAAACTCTGCTCTGTCGCGATTCTTTTCAAAGGTAAGGTGCTGGTTCATTATTTATTTATTTTATTTTTTACTTTACAGCAGTGATTCCGTTAATATACGCTCATGCCAGTCTGAGAGATTTTTTTTCCTGTTAAAACGGTGTTTCCATTGTGTGTGTTTGTTGTGAAACTTAAAAAGCGAGGTGGGGAGAGGAAGGAGGAGTGTTACTGTGTAAAACGAGGCGAGGGAAGGGGCTAATTCCACACACACACGCACACGCGCGCACACACACACACACACACACACGGCGCCTGCGCGCACCAAAGGAAACGGTTATCTGTCGGGATTTATTTATACTTTTTTTTTTTTTAAAGGTAAAGTGCAGATTAATTTTTTTTTCATTTTATAGATTGTATTAATTATTTTTATGTATTTATTTTTTGGAGCTGTGGAATGAATAATTTGAGTTTTCAATATTTCTTATGGGAAATGATGATTTGGTTTACGAGCATTTTGGAATATGAGCCTACTTCCGGAACGAATTATACTCGTAATCCAAGGTTCCACTGTATAAGCACAAGATGAACATGGACAGATGATTTTCTACTACTTATACAATTTATAATGCTGATAGTTGCAGATCATGTACAGTACACTGATTTTATTGATCTTTAATCTGTTTGTGTTTGAGATATATGGAGCAATAGTATGTTTTTCTAGACAGTGTTCCTTTAAACAGACCATGAATGGGGCTTTGGGGTTGTGTATGACTTGTACACAATCAGATGGTAATAATGTATATGTGTAAGTCCTTATAAAGAAAACAATAAGCAGTTGTTTCAGTTATAATTACTTGCATATACTTTGTTGGTGGATAGTTTATCAAAATGTTTCCACACTGGTTATTGTGCAGCAAATTTAAACCACGGTGCTGTGAAAAAGTAGGCAAAAGTAGGTTTGTACAGCATTTTATCTTGATAAATGAAATCATTCATAACCTTCATTTTGTATTTACTCTGTTTATCTTTGTGTAAAATAAGAATTTGTTTGCTGATCTCAATCATTTAAATGTGACAAATATGAAAGAAAAATCATGGATGATTATAAACTTTGATTTTATGTAATTATAATATTATAAATACTGTATTATAAACTTTAACTGTGTTTAAATTGCAATCCTGGGATTAGCCATTAAACACTTTCATATAAAGGCTTGTGATAAATCTTATTAATTACTGATGTTTGTTCAGGGTTCAGTGTACCATATGTATACACTAAAAACTCCAACTAGATAAATGTTGAATGAATAAATATTGTATTGTTGGCCCAACTTCTTACAGTGGTATCTGTAGGAGTAACAGGTAACACTGCTCTTGACAAAATAAATAAATAAATAAATAAAAAAATTTCATCCAGCAAATTCCCTCAGATGCAATCAAGCGATTTATAAGACTCCACGCCACGCTACACAAATTTTGGCTAATGTTCCAGTAATGAAAATATTACAATGCGCTAAGGACATACAGTAGAACCTCGGATTGCGAGTAACGCGGTTTGTGAGCGTTCCTCAAGACAAGCAAAGATTTTTAAATAAATTTTTACTTGAAAACTGAGCAAATCTCGAGTATCATGTATCACGCATGCGCTTCTTGTTTTGTTTTAACTCATGTCTCTTTCCTGTACATAAAAATAAGGTTTTGCAATGATTTGTGCATGCGCGCCCAGTAGAAAATTAATGAATCACTCTCGGAGACTACTCGTTCTTCTGAGTCACTTTAAAGATTCATTCAAAAAGAACCAATCATTCATGAACAACCCATCACTACTAATGGTAGACTTCTTGAAAGTTCCAGAAAACCCCAGAGGTCTTCTCTGCAAGGAGCAGCGGTGCTTCAGTACACAGAAAGTTAAAGTGTGACCACAAAATTCCCCAATACATTATAAAAATCTGAAATGATGGTGCTAAACCCTCAACTTCAAAAAAGAAATGTGGTCAGAAAACATCATAAATTTAGATCACTTAAAGACTTGAAGTTGCATGGAAAAAAATGGACAGTAGAAATGAGAGCATTTACACACACAATGTGATGAGAACTCACAGGACTGGAACTAAAGTGTTTTTGTCTTTGTGTTAGATCTTTACTGATCTAATAGTTTTACTGTAATGTATAAACCACACTCCCCTACATTGTAGGTTTATAAAATATGTTTATTTCAACCTTTTCATACCTTGACAGCTGTAGGTCACAGTAGTGAAAAGAAAATTAAGAAATTAAAAGTAATGTCCAAATGATTTCATATATTGAGAACTTTTTTCCAAAAAAATCATCTGAAATCTGGGCAGGAGAAAGATATGAGGTGAAATACAAAAGGAGAAGTGAGTAGACCAGGAGAAAGAGAAAGTCACAGAGGAAGGAAATGAGAGAAGATAAAGAAGTAGAAATTAATGGAAGAGATGAAGATGAGGATCCAGCTGAATCAGAGTGAAGGACAGAAGCAGGGCTGATGGTAAGACTGATGGAGACTGGGAGGCAGATGATCCTGCTGTAGTGGATTATTATTTTATTGTCTGTTACACACCATTATACTAGATTTTAGATTTTATAATACATCGGGAAAGATGTTAAATCAGTAAACATGAATAAATTTATGCATGCTATGTTTGTTTTAAAAAATATTGTTTATACCTACTTGTATATTGCCTTTCCATGCCACCCTAGCAATTTTTGCCGCCCCTTTGCCAATCTATATTTTAATAAAATTTTGTAGCTCCACCATAACTTGCATCTGTTATTAGTAGACATGTTTTTACAATATACCTAATCTTTGGGAATGATGTCATATTTCCTACATATTCATAATTCCATATTAATCATTGTGCAAATTTTGTGATTTACCTAAAACATGAACATTGGTTATTGTGGATCAGACTTTAACTACGTTTAAATTAAATTTTAGCACTGTCGATTTGCTCCGCCAGAATCTGGGTTTGATTCCTGCCTTGGGTCTGAGCACATGGTGTTTGCATGTTTTCCCCACGTTTTTCTATGGATACTCTGGTTTTCTCCCACAGTCCAGTGACATGCAGATTAGGCTAACTGGAGTTCCCAAAATGCCCACTGTGTGTTAATATTGACCGGAGGTACAGAGCCACTTTACCAAGGTTTGGAAGAAGACCCAAAATGGAACGAACAGAGCACAGCAGCATAACCTGCTGTACAGTTTTACATCACATTACACATTAAAATTTAGCTCATTTTAACCAAATATACAGTACATACATGGCTGGGCATTAAAAAAAATGGGGCACACAGGCAAAGAAATACACAAATACACATGGTTGGTTTTCTGTTGTTTCTTTGAAAAATAAAAGCATGCATATACACATACACATATATACATACCATACACACACATGCATATATATATATACACATATGTGATGCCTGAAGTCTATACACACACACACACACACGTACACACAAACATTTTATAAGTTGCGGCTGGGGTAAGGCCTGTGCTTTACAATCAGTAAGCCAACATCTTAACCACTTCACTACCTCCTGCACTGGTATAAAGTGTGAAGAGGCCTAAAGATAATGGAAAGTTTATTTTTCAGCTTGGCTAAAGATAGCTGTTTGACCACAGACTTCTCTTGTTTCTCACAGGAGAAAAAATAACACATAATGGTAAACTAAAGATCAGTTACAAAGGACTCAGCACATCTCTTTATATAAAAGGTTTAAACCAATTTATTTGTGACACTAGTTTTATACTAAGTTTATTACTATATTATGTACGGTTTCTGAGATATGGCCAGGGCAATTTTGTTTGAAGGCAGAACTTGAATATTTTATACAATTCACCCACTGCAATGTACAGTATTGACATGATATGATGTCTCACATTTATTGTTTTACAGCATGCAAAGTGTTTATCACCGCGTTGTTGCACAGCGTTTTAGAAAGATTGTACTGATGGTCAGTAACTTAGTGAACCAGTATAAGAATGTAGGAATAATGATTACACAGCACTTCTGTAGGTCACTCTGGTTAAAGCTGTATGCAAAATACCATAAATGTAAATGTAATATAAATGTAATTACCTTGGAAAGAGGTGAGGTCACAGAAGGTTAGGCTACAATAAAAAATCTTTCCATTTAATTTTCATGACATACCAGACTATCTGGTTCAAATCCACAGAAAGGTTAATGCAACACAAACTGCTGAAAATAAATCATGGCCATGATATGTAAAAAAGCCTGCCACAGATAGGGCCCAGCAGACAAGGAGCCCAAGACACAGCCTCCACCCGCCCTCCAGACTTCCCAGAGACATGGCACAAGGGGAATTCAAATCCTAGATGGTTTTAACATTATGGCCGAATTATTGGTGAATGTTAACTAACTACATTTATTACGTAGAAATCTTACTTAAAATTGACAATTTAATCTTCCTTAGTTTATGTTTAAAATGTTCTTTATTTTAAATATATAGTTAAGGCATATAAGGATTATGTATTACAATGAAAGCATCTTGCTAGTAATTGCTGAATTTTGAGAACCCTTTCTGACCAGTTGTAAGTAATTTCCCGATCACCTCAGGAGCTCATTAACACAATTTACAGTAGAACTAGAATAGCTTTGCTAGGTGAAAAAAAATTGACTTCCCTAATATGAGAGAAATGCTTTGTTATTTTTTTTATATTTCAGAATAGGATTTCAGACAAAACATTTTTAAAACATTTAGTTGAAGATCTTAGGTTTACCTATTTTCCTACAAAGTTTTTAAATTTAAGTCGCAAATGTAATATATTTGGCAATATTTATAATTTATTATTTTAATAATTAAAATCTTTAGTCCAAAACAGTTCATTTTATATAATTAATTGTCAGCTAAATAATCAACTTACAACAGATTAAGAAAAGAAGCAGTTGTTTTTACAACATAACATGTGACACCTTGTGAGGCTGTGAGGAGAATGTAACGTAGGTCACAGTGGCAAAATGAATGTTTTCTTCCTGTAAAGAGGACAAAGAAACATCTTATAACACCATGAAACAACTGATCTTCTCTATCTTAGTGTTTACTACATGTGTACTATATTTCTGAATTTCGTAATACAGTGGAACCTCGGATTGTGAATAACGCGGTTTGCGAGTGTTCCACAAGACGAGCGAAGATTTTTAATAAAATTTGACTTGGAAAACAAACAAGTCTTGGATTACGAGTATCGAGTATCATGTATCACGCATGTGTTTCTTGATTTGACGCTGAGCGTCATGTTGGTCACAACTGAGCCAATGGTTTTTCTCTCTCCTGCGCTGCGGAATTGTAGGTAATCGTGGGTCTCATTTTTCAGATAAAACAGTCTTTCCGTTGTGTGTGCGCATGTGTGTGAAACTCAAATAAAAGAGAAGGAAGGGCTACTTACTTTAGCTTCACACACACACACAGCGCCTGCATGCACAAAAGAAAACTCTAATTTGTCAGGATTTATTTTTACTAAATTAAGTGCAGGTTAATTTGCTTTATTTTTACTTTAGATATTTTGTATTAATTATTTTTCTGAGCTGTGAAAAGAATAATTTGAATTTCCATGATTTGTTATGGGAAAATTCGATTCGTTGAAGTTTGGTTTACGAGGGTTTTGATATACGAGCCTGCTTCCGGAACGAATTATGTTCATAATCCAAAGTTCCACTGTAATGATATTTAATATAATATATTTTTTATAATTACATTTAATTATAATTAAACATAATACATAATATATATACAGCAGCTCAACAGCTGAACACATGCTGTGGGTGGGATAACAAGTACTGAAGGTCAACACACAGCAAAATATAGCAGCAAATGCTGTATATTGAGTATATTATAAAGGCTGTTCTGTTTTGTGAAGTTAATGTGTACTATGTCATGAGCTGAACTGTAATTTGTGTCCTATGTAGTGAGTTGGGCTGGGCAATATTGCCCAAAATCTTTTTTTTTTTAATGAACATAATAATAATGATTTAAAAAAAATTTTTAAAGTGTTTGAATTGATTACATTGGCTAAACAGATCCATAGCAAATAATAAATAAATAAATAGGGTTAGAAACTATAAAAAACGCATTTTTAAAACCTGGAAAGAAAATGGTGACCCTCAATTATAAGGAAGAAATTCTTATTCTGAATCTCCTGTCACAAAGTAAGAGGTGGTCTAATGTGTTTTTTTTCTTGTTTGAATAAGTAGTGTATGAACATGTACAAACATGATTATAACATTTGAAATTCATATTAAAATATTAACTCAAATAAAATCAAATTAATTGATAAAATGTCCCAGTATTGAGCATAAAATACTGTATGCTTATGACTAATTAAAATGAATTAAATTAATTATTTTTTTATAGTTTATTTTAATTGTTTTTCAAATAAGTTTAAGGTTATACACTGGTATGGTACAGCTGATGCTCGTGTTCATGCTGTCTTTGGTACCACAACATTATAGGATCTTTAATAATCAAATCCCGGGCCATGCTACCTCTATGGTTAAATAGAGTTATAACCTATAATTATTAACCTACATCACATTTCATTTATCATTTCCTTTACAGTGAAGCTTGTTGTGTGACTAGGTGATTTCACAAGAACAGCCAAAACACTAAAAACACTGATGAACCCTATACACGTGTCACTTTGCTCAGAGAGATTATTATAACGTTAACTAATTTAAAATAATTTGTAAAACCATTTTTGATGTTAAATTTTAAGAAAGTATGGATGTCTGCTGTGGTTGCAATTATACTATATTTTTCATATTATCTAAACAAATATTAATGTTATATATTATCTGTCTCTGATACCGTTTGACTTGGGTCTGTGGTGTTCCTGAAGAAACTGCATGATGTGCTTGAATTATCTGAAAGGGGAAAGAATTGGAATTATTAAGAAAAGAAAAAAAGAAAATCTTTATTTTTCTTGACTTTTTATTATTTCTTTTTTCTATTCATTATTATTATACCCATATGATGTGAATTAATGGTTGATGATATTTTATGCTTTATTTTCTGGCACTATTTATTTACATATATGTATATTTACAATAGATATAGTGATTTCACTCTTTTCTACATGATTTCTTAGGTCAAATGATTTTCCCTAGTCTCCTGGGACCCTGCGTCCTCATATGGAGACATTACTTTTTGGGTTCGCAGCACCTTATACTGATCTGTAACTTAGACCTGTTGTCCTCATTAGTAGACAATCTTTAGTAGCCGCAGTACAATACACTTATTAGTAGAAGCATAAGTGGGTGTCAAACTCAATTTTATGTGTAAAGACAATGCTTAGATTTTATATTTATCAGGTCTTGCTAATCCCAAATATATAGAAAAAAATTACATTGAATTAATAATTAAGTGTATTAAGAGGCTACAAAAGAGTGAATCACAAAATCGTGACTTTAGCTGGATACCAGTCATTTCCTTTACCGGTTTATTAATCACACTTTGCTTTTTAAAAGGCAAGAATTTACGATTGGAAAAAATTTTTAACATTTTAATGTTAAATTAACATTATAAACACAGCTGGTCTGGCATTCAAAGTTAAAATATATTACTATTTAATTATGCCAATTAAAGATATTATAAATAAATGCACCTTTGAGTCTGCAGCAGAAAACACATATGAAGATGAAGGTTATTAGGACAGAGACCAGGCACACACACATTGTAATCCAGAGCTCTGCTCATGTAGACTGCTGCTTATCTGAAGTGTCAGGTGAGTTACCAGAGTCTGTATGTAGATCATCTGAAATACACAAACAAACAGTGACATAGATATCAGTTTTGTGGAGAGAAAAGCTTGTGTATGTACAGTATGTGTTTGTGTGTAAGAGTTTATACGAACCTGTAAAGTCGATTCTAATGGGTTTCCCAAACTGAGTGTGTGTCCTGTTTCGACCTCCACAGTAATAAAACCCCAGATCTGTCTCTCTAACTCCAATAATCACTAAACTGACTGAACTGCTGCTTTGTGCTACATTAACGTGACTCTTGTTCACATTATAACTAAGAGAAAAGGTTTTCTTCAGCTTCCACTCCTCAGCAGATATCAGCAGCTTCACCTCATCAGATCTCAATCGATACCACGATATCTCATAATAATTAGTGATGTTACAGGGCAGGGTGATGTTCTCTCCAGGATGGACAGATCTGACGTCTGCTGAAGTGATCTCAAGGAGACACGGTGTAAAGAAAGCTGAAAGGACAGGACATTAAGAGAACAGAAGCAGTGAGTCCTCATTCAGTGACGGCTTCAGATCAGTTTTAACTCATAAATTACTACTCATAAACTACTTCCATGTTAAATCCTGTTAAAACTTATATAATACTGCATTCCTACATATACATGACTAATAATTTACATATAAGGTTCTTATATAAAAGGACAATTAAGTCCTAAATGAAGTTTAATCTATCAACATTTTTTGATTGTCCTCCTATCAGGTATTTTCATGTAAATAAACTCACTAAACAGCAGCTGCAGTGTAAAAGGTTCCAGGAGACTGGCCATTTCTTGCTGAGGTGGTGATGTGGTACATTTTCAAACTGACGTAATTAAGTTAAACCCTTTTTGTTCCTACTGTTTGTCTTTACTTCCTGTTTAGCTGTGTGCCCCTACATCCTGTTTTGTCAAGTGTTTAGTAAGCAGCTAGTCCTGTTTTATTTCTCAGAAAGCACACAGAGACTCAGCTTCTTTTATTAAGACTTTAGCAATTTACATAACCAGGAAAAATAAACAAATAATTAAATTATTATCAAGATAATCTTTTGCTTCCTCTTGCATTGAGCTGTAATTGAATGTTCATGTGAACAGAGAAACATAAGCTGGTGTAAAACACATTAGCACTAGTAACCAAAAAGGAAATAAAAATTAGTGTTTCACTGAGCTGAATTTGCTCCAGAATATAGATGATGCAAATTCATTATGGCCACTGGAGATCTCGGTAATTGCTGGTAATTGCTGCTTACAGCCTCTTTAGGGCTCTGTATGAATTCTAATGTGGTTGTTAGCATCGTTATTGTCGGGAGGAAACTTGGAGCATGTTCAAAAATTTGCAGCTGCCCCCTCCTGACATTAACACCTCCTTAATGCCTTGGTATCAGCTCATAAGTGCTGTTATTGTGTCTTTATTGACTTTTAAGCACATTTATCAAGTCATTATCACCTGCTTACCTGTTCTACAGCATTCAGCTGCCAAAAATCCTGTAGGTGGAAGAAATGAAAAAATTAACAAAGTGATATTTTAAGGAAAACAGTCATGAATAAACATGATTGAAAGATATTGTAACGGGTTCGACCCTTGTGCACGGGTGGCACCACACACACACAGACACGAGGCAAGGTCTTACGGGAAAAGAATACATTTATTTAGAATAAATTGGGAAAGGAAAGGGTTAAAAGGAGGGAGGATAGAAAGAAGCGGAGGAAGAGAGTGAAGGTGCGCACATTGGCAGTGCCCAGCTGGCATGCAGGCACTCGGCTGGCGTAAGGCAGCAGTGGGCAGAGACTAGGGGAGACCGTAACGCCACACTTTTATCCCCGCGAGAGGACAGCATGGGGAAAAGCTGCTTGAGTTCCCGCGGCACCTTCACTCACGCGCAGAGCCCACCTTTGCATCCTCGCCCCCGAAGAGGAAAAGGCTATGGAGAGGACTACGTTAAGGCCCCTGATCCCTGTCAAGAAAGCTGCCCAGCCAACGGATGTCCAGGAGAGACTCCCGCCTGTGGCCGCGCCCAGAGAGAGCTGGCAGCGGCTGGCCTTGGCTCATGTCAGCAAGAGGGGTCATCGTCATCGTAATCTAGTCTGAAGCTCTGCCCACCACCGCCAATGGACCTGCACATGCACACCTTCACTTCCTTCCCTTTTATCCTTCCTCCCTCTTTTAAACTTTTCCTTCCCCATTTTTCCAAATAAAAATAACCTTTTTCTCGTAAGATCTCGACCTGTGTGTCTGTGGTGCCACCCATGCACCCAAACCCATTACAAAATATATACATGCATTTAACTGTGCAGTCAAACATAAAATGACATTAGGGATAAAAACTAATGAAGAAGGAAAGCAAAAAGCAAAAATAATAATAATAATAATAATAATAATAATCATCATCATCATCATCATCTGTTATGTCCCAGTCTAGGGTTTGACTGTATAGCAAAACAATGGAACAGGTTTCTATTTTAAACTTTTAAACTGGAAAAAATGATAAACAAAAGGTATCTGTATTTAGAAACTTGCTTAGTTACAAAACAAAAAACTAAAATCTAGGTACCTTCCCTGACTCCCTAAACCAAAAACAGTGAAGAAACCCTCTCTTCGCAAAAATAAATGGCAGCCACACCCCTACTTCCACAAACATACAGTGAGGTTATTTACAATTTACTTATCTACAAATAACAGCCAATCAACCAAGCCAAGGAACAAAGCAATTATCTAAGTCAATGGGAGGCAAAAGTCAAAAACAGAATACACACCACAAGATCAAATAGTCAATCACGGAAGGTCAGGTAAATGCTGGAGTAGCGGCAGTCGAAAAACCTGGAGTCGAGTACGGAGCAGTGGGCGACCTGGACACAATACACACACATGCACAACAAAGCACAAGACGCAACATATAATAATAATGAATGGAGAAAGCACAGTCAAAGAAGAATCATTATTGATACAAAAGAAGGAGAAAAGAAAATGAAAAATAAAGATCCCGAATATAAAGTGGGATTGTGCTGCATGTAAGGATTGTGAATCTCTCTCTGTCTCTATCCTGCATGCAGGGTCGTGTGATTTTCTGTTATTCGTGTTTATTAGCTGTTGAGTGTCTTATGAATGTTAAAAATGCCACATGATTAAACTCAATGCAAATAGAGTCTTATGCAAAAGTTTAGGCACCCCTTAATAAATAAATTTTGGTGATGTTTTAATTGGAAAGATGTTAACACAGTCTCTCTGGGAAATGGAAAAAATGCACAACATTTTGCATATGTGTCACATGACCCTCTTCCTATTGAAAAAACAAAAGTTGGATCCAAGATGGCCGACTTCCAAATGGCCACCTTGGTCACCACCCATCTTGAAAAGTTTGCCCCCTCACATATACTAATGTGCCACAAACAGGATGTTAATATCACCAACCATTCCCATTTTATTAAGGTGTATCCATATAGATGGCCCACCCTGTAGTTACTTCTTATGTGATAAATTGGAAAAAGATAAAAAATAGCACTGTGCAAAAGTTTGTTTGCATATGACTTCCTCTCCACTGATTTGGTCTGGCACGTATAGCTGTGGAGGTCAGTAAATATATATATATATATATATATATATATATATATATATATATATATATATATATTTTTTTTTTTTTTTTTTTTTTTTACACTGGAATCACTTATGTGGTCATAGCCATTAAATCTCAGATCATTTTAGCCGTAAGTTTTTTGTTTTGCTTTTTTGTTTTTTTATATCCTTTTAGAATGACATCCTTTTTTCAGCGGCAATATGATGCACTGAATTTTAACCAACTATACAAACATGACTGAGCAAAAAATGTAAAGATGTTTTTATGGTTGTTTTGACATAATAATAATAATAATAATAATAATAATAATAATAATAATAATAATAATATGCTAATTTTAATGGTTCTACGTATTTGCAATGTTATTCCGATATTCCAGTAGTCTTACTATGTAAATGTTATAAAACTAATAATAACTTTTGTTCTGCTTGTCATACTGTATCTGAAAACTCAAATACACAGTTTGAAGTCTGATGCTTAACACACACCGACAAGGCTTCCATATAAGCATTTTTTATTTTTTTGCGTCATTGACCTATGCTGTGTTGCTGGCACAGATCTGTGCTGCTTGAGTTTTAATTAAAATACTGATGTTTTATGGTTTTGCAAATCACTCAAGCCAAGAAACTACTAGAAACCAAGCAGAGGAACGAATTAGGCAGGGGAATTAAAAAAAAAACTAATTAAAAAACCCTTAAAAATGGATTTATGCTCCTATGACAACTCTATGCAGAGCCTATGGCATTGCAAGCATTTATATATATTCTTCTGGTGTGTCTGTGTCACTCTGCAATTACACCTCCAAACCACTGGCAGTGGGGTTTCTATGCCACTCTGCCGAGTCTTTTTGCCATGTTCTGGTGAGGTAATATTGAAATGGTGATGGGCTGACATTTTTTTTTATATTCTCTGAAACAAACTGCAATAAATAGTATTTCTGTACTACTCCCCATGCTTGCAACCCACAAGATGGAAAAAACTTCTCACATCATCGATTTTCAGGTAAGTTAAGCTTTCACTTGAGGACATTTAATAAAGTTGTAAGTAAAGTATTTCACAGGTGAAGAGCACAGAAGGCCTGTATGGTGAAGTTTGTTCCCCATTGAGATGTGTTTCCCCTAGCCCACAACAGTGAAAACAGCGCATGGAGTCAAAGAAATGCTCGTCCCCGAGAGGTTGTGTTCATTCCACTGATTTTCTATGGAAAGGATGACTGGCAAAATTGATGTTGTTACATGAGATAGGGAAAAATCTATTCATTTTTATATCACAATTCCTGCATCACAACATTAATTCCAATATTGATTTTTGAATTTTTTTTTTTTTACATTGGCTGTTTTTCAGTTTGATCTGCCATGACAGGTGATCAAATTATCTACCTTGGGATACATCCGATTCTGTGTCGAGTCCATGAGCTCCCAAGTGGTGCAACTGAAATTAATTTTTAAGCCAAGAGATTTTCTAAGATAAATTTTTAGACCTAGAAGTCAAATAGTGAAGTCAAGTCCAACAAAGTGAGTCTTAAACGCCTTTGACATGAATATACAATATGAAGCAGAAAGCATACCAATCCATTTGACTAAATCTCTGTTCCCTTTTTCAACACTGCCATCATGTGGCCAAAAGCCGTAACCGCACCTAAGGAAATGATTCTCACAGTGAAACGTCTCTGCACCTTCAGATCAGTAGGGAAATCTCAGATGCCATTCCGTCTCAGAGGGAATTCCCTGCTGAAAAAAAAACAGCATAGACCAGCATAGCTGTTTACCATTATACCAGCATATGTTGTGTTTTGGTGCTGGTATGCTGGTGACCAGCATTATAGTGCCATGATACTATGTTGTTCACCACCCCATCTAATGTTGGTATGGTATAAAAACCAGAATACATGGAAGATTGTTATCCAATATGTAAAATATAAAACAGAATCAGTATAAAATCAGCTTTATTGGCCAACACAAACAAACAATGTTAACACTGTGTAATATGTAACAATATATACAATATGCACATTTGTAACAATATGATAATTTAACAATGAACAGCAAATAAGTTTTGATAAAAATATAATAACAAAAACAAAACATGAGACCAACCTCTCAGAGACACTTTCACACAGTTACTTTAAACATTAAACTTGCAGGTTAAAGTTTGCAGTCTAAATAAAGTTAACATCTGTGTGAAATTCGTCCTACACAATAACCCGCCCCCTCTCCTGTCTCTGCTTCACACACACACTACCTGGTTCTTTTTGAAGGAAAAGTGCAGGTTAATTGGTTTTATTTTTACTTTAAAATTTTTATTAATAATTTTTATATTCATATTTTTGGGGTGGGGAATGAATGACTGGAGTTTTCAGTATTTCTTATGTGGAAATTCACTCTGAAACAAAAGGGCGTCCGGGATTCCCCTAGTCAGGATTGAAACGGCAGAGACTTTATTTCACTGAGAGATTCATTTATTTAGATGCGCTTACGGTTTTTGACAACATGATGGCAATTTCCCATGTTGGGAAAGAGGACAGATTTAGTCAAGTGAATTGGTATGCTTATTGTATATTTGTGCCAAAGGTGTACAAGACTCCCTTACGAACAAATCCAACTTATGATCATGCTCCTGGAATGCAATCGATCAGCCATAACATTTAATTACTTGTGTTACTCATGTTCTAAGTAAAAATAGCAAGTAAATATTAATCCCAAAGTCGACATTTCAGTTAACAATTCAGTTAACTACATCCTCTCAGGTTTTATAAGCCTAAATGTCATTTTATCTTTGTACCAACATCTCATTTAATACTCAATTTCTCTGGTTAGCACCTTGTGAAGCATCTGTATTTATAGTGACTTGCAAAAGTATTCATATCTCTTGAACATTTCCACATTTTGTCACATTACAAACAAGCATGGGAATGTATTTTAGAGGGATTTCATGTGAAAGATCAACACAAAGTGGCACATAATTTTATGAATAAAAATCTGTATTTTGCATTTGTATTCACCCCCCTTTACCCATAACTAAAATCCAGTGGAACCTTCAGAAGTCGCCTGATAAGTAAATAGACTTTACACCTGTGTGTAAATTAATTTCAGTATAAATACAGCTGTTCTGTGAAGCCCTCAGAGGTTTGCTAGTGAACACACACAGGAGCTGCGATTATAGAAGATGATTTATTCATTGCAACAACAAAAAAAACTAAATCACTTCTTATATTAGTTGTGTTGAGCTATTTAAATTTCTCGTTTCCGTGATTAATTACAAATACATGTAAGTTAATCTAAATTAAAAATAAAAAAAGAAAGAAACACAGCTGACGTCACTTCCTCTGTACTTGTGGTAACATAAGCACCTCCTACCTGTTGCTCGTGCTGTAGAAATTTTACACTATTTCAATTAAATATTGTATATTTACTGAAACAATAACCGATACCATTATGAAATGTATACTATTTAAATGTGTATAACTCATGAATAAATTATTTTTATTAATTTACAAGATGCACAGGGAAATGATTGTGTAGAATTCTTACCTGTGTATTAGTAAGGATTCATTAATTTTATATATATATATATATATATATATATATATATATATATATATATTTTTTTTTTTTTATTAAACTTAATTTATTTTTTAGTAAAAATCTCGTTTTCAAAAATTTTTGATAATGTTTTTTAGAAGTCTCTGTCTGCAGCCTGCAGATTGAGGCGGGGCTGAATCATAATTTTTTATAGGCTGCAGACAGGGGTACTTGAGTAAGACGGCAACCGGAAGCTGCTCACGGCTCTAGACAGTAGAGGTGGGCGATACTGCAAAATTTTGTGTCGATCCGATACTGATACCGATACTGATATTTTTTAAATTATTTTTAGCACACAATATAAATTACATTTACTTTCTTGCATAGGGGATATCACTGTATCACAAATTATAAACTGATTGTATAATTTTGCTAAATCTTAATACATCTGTGATTTGTGATGTGATTTGCTCTTAGTGTGCCTGTAACTAGTCATGTGTGAGGTTAACAAAAAACAGGACACGTTCAAATATGAAAAAAAAATATTATTGTAATAAACTCAATATGCAAACATGAAACTGTATGAAAATTACACGAATAGTAATAAAATCATTTCAGCATGGCTCTTTGTAATATTGATCGCTCTTGGGGAATCACCTAGGTGAAATGAAAAAAATTATTCATTTTAGTCTATAGCCCATCTACTTGTAGCTTAATAAAGCAATCCTATAGTGTCCCTTTCATGGTTAAATCACACACACACCGTGAACACACACCCAGTGCAGTTGAGTTATTTGTTAATCTTAGTTTTCATTAAATAACATTAACGAAGATTCATAAATATTGTAACAAATGTATTATCCATTTTTAGTTGTTCATTAATATATTGTTAACAAATGACACTTTATTTGTAAAGTGTTACC
>JAAGKR010009905.1:9381-24737 GCA_011419295.1 Clarias macrocephalus
AAGTTCTGTAGAAAGAAATCTCTAAAAATGAGTTTTTTTTTCTAGAAATTGTTGTATAAAGATGGTTCAGTGGTGAGTACTGTAAAGGTAAAGGTTTATGCCAGTTGCACTCCCTGACAGTCTTATGGTCCCAACCCTAAGACTGTGCAACCTGGCTTGTGTAACCCCCCTCACCCCCCCCCCCCCCCCCAAGTGGCTTCTGTTGGGTTGGATGCAGGTCCCAGTGTTGAAAGCACAACATTCCCTGTTGTCTTGCAGTATTAAGTAAGGATTGCCTTTTGCTGGTAATGACATACTTCTAAACCACTGTCAACTAAATTACATGTTAATGACAAGAGCATGTGAACAACACATCATGAAAGGAATAGAATGGGTGTAAAAGAAGCAAGAAATGGCTGCAGGCTTTGCTCCAATTAATCGATGTCTGTGGGCACATCTCACGAGATGAAAATGGACAAATAAAAGAGAATCTATAATCTATCAAGGACTGATCATTTTAACTTATAGTGACAGACAAGAAAAGCTCTTGTGTAACTTAAAGATATTTATAGCAGTGCAGATAAAAGAGAATTCTAAATAGCTTATGGGATTTGTTTAAGAGATAAAAGTTGTAAACAGAATAAAAGTTCAACAGATGACACATGTATTCTCAGAAATTCCCTACAAAACCCAGTCAGTGCAAAGCTGTGTGTGAGATCTACTGCAGGCCCACAGAGTTCTGTACAATAGACAGGCGTACAAAATGCCAATAGAACGTGCATCTCGAAGCAAAAGTTCTATAGATATATAGTGCATGTCTATAGAGTTCTGTAGAAGTTAGTAAAAAATGCCATATCACATACATCAGAAGCAGAAGCTGTACAGTATGGTGTCCTAATGCAGGTGTACATGGTTTGATAATAATGAGTAAAATATCTATAGGACATGCATCCTAAAGTGAATGTTCTATCTGATTCTATTGCAGGTCTATAAAGTTCTATATCAAATAGTAAAATATAGAATATAAATAATTTAGGTTCTCCTACGGCATATTCCAGAAAAAAACTGAGTTCCATAAAAGTAAATAAACAATTTAATAGAACATTAGTCTTTACTAAGCAGGAGTTCAGTTGAGTTCTATTGCAGGAATATACTGTAGATGTCTATATACTGTATATACACATGATAAAATAATATTGTGTAAGTGGAGTGATGTCCAAGCCATTGCCTACTTTGTGAGCGCTACACCTTATGAACGATAAGCCAGGGTCTATTTTGTGCAGCAGCAGTTGTGCAAGTGTGCAGTGCAGAAGAAACTAATCTCGCTGGATAGATTTTTTATGAAAATGGCTGCCACGTATGAACCAGAGGCCAGGAAACAAAAAAAGAAAGAAAAAAAAAAGAGAGAAAACAAAGCGTTATTATGGAAGGGGACTAACCTCCTCCCCACCCATATCCCTCTCCTCCCTTCCTTTACTTTAGTGAATCTCCCTAAGAAAAGTGTCTGAACAACACATGTATAAATATTTATATTTATTGCAGTATTATTTTTGCATAATCAAGGATTTTTCATACTTTATGTTTTGTGATAAACAAAATACAACAACAACAAAAAAAACATCAAAAGCTGAATATAGTGCATAATGACCAGAGAACAGATTAATTCCTTTAACATGCATTCATATGGAAAAAACTTAATCGGTCTACAACCAAATCGGGTTACGACCAGAACTTAGGAACAAAAATAAGTTTTCGAACCGAGGTTCCATTGTATATTGCACGGTCCAGTGAGGAAAAAAATCAAGTGAAGATGCATGTCAAAGCAGAAAACTCTATAAAAGTCCTGATGCAGGTCTACAGACATCTATAAAAGTAAATAATTCATAGATGATGCATGTTGAGACAGAAGTTCTATTAAATCCTACTGCAAGTGTACGGAGTTCTATAGATACCTATTGCACGTCTACAGAAGTGAATGAACATTTTATAGAAAATGCATCTCAAAGCAAAAGTTCTGTTGAGTCCTACTGAAATTCTATTTCAGAATTTGTAGGTCATTGGTTTTTATAGTTGTAGCTAAAACAGTTTCAGGATGTTGCTCTTTTTAGACTCCTTTGCTTGTGGATGTGGCAGGGAATAAGACAAACCACAGTCCGGTTAGACACAGTCATGAACAGGTGTGTACACCTGCTTATGGGTTACGTTTAGTAGTTAAGCTTATAGGAGGTGATCAAACAGTTGGGCTTTCAGTTCTGCAGTGAAGTTTTTGTTCTTCTCCATCCTTGAAAGCTTTTTTGGACCCTTTGAGGCAAGCACGAGGCTCTGAAAGTGTTTTTTCACACAACGCTGGTCGCTCTGAATCAGAGCACCGATTTCATTTAGCTTTAAATGTCAACAAAAATAACTGCAGGAGGAATTCCTTCAGGAGCAAGTAGGAGTGGGATTAAATAAAAGACTAGCGCGCACCTTTTATACCACGTTAACAGTACAATGGCTTCATCTAGTGTGAAATATTTACAGACTAAACTATATTTATCAGTACCTTCACAGTGGTCACTTGTAAGTCTACTGGCAGACCAGCCTACACAGTCGGTTGTGTCCTTTAACTCCAGAATCATTTCATACCTGGGAAGCTCATACAGCAGTTTAAAGTGCATGGACACGGTGCAGAAGCAGAAAACTGCTTGTTACAGGGAATTTTAAGGGGGAAAATGCATTTCGGAAGGAAGTAGATAGAGGTGTATGTGTGGAAGCTCGGCAATCGCAGAAGGATAACCTCAATTTGTTGGATCCTTTATAAAGTAAAGCTATTTCACACAAATTTACTCCTCCATGTGGGAATCAAACGCTTCAATGTTAAACCTGGGTTTAACTAAGCTGCAGGTGGTTCAGAAAGATTAAAGTCTATAAACTCACCTTTTCCTGTACACACAGCTCGAGACACATCAGCGCAAAGCATCAAGCTCTGACCAGGCCACATTTACACATGGTGCATTATGCACTTACTGTAAGCCTTATGGGCTTTTCACATGCAGTGCTTTTATTGCCTTGCTCTATTTGATTGTTCTATTCATACACTTGTTCTTCATGCATTAGTTATTTATTTTTAGATTTATTTATTGTATCTTTAATTATTCAATACTTACATTGCAATATTTCACAAGTAGTGTGTGTGTGATTGTGTGTGTGTGTGTGTGTGTGTGTTTCTTCAGGTTTAAATTTTCAGGTCACATGTTATGGCTCATTTATTTTCATGTTATTTTCCGCCTGATTTACGTATATATTTACAGATGTGGTCTGATGTAATTTATTCATTTTTACATGCATAATTCTTTTTACATGTAAGCTATACACTTTCATGAGGTTTTCTTTATTGAATAATTATTATTCCCATATAAAATGCACCTTCACATAATCACGTGTGAAATTTTAAGCTGTATCTTTTTTTTTTTTTTAGTTTAACATTTTATATGATAATATTTTATATAATAACTTTTATATTTTCATATACTTCATATGCAGAAAGTTTACATTTCTGCTTTCGTTTTATTTTAGTTTCATAACTTAATTTTAAATATACATTTTTGCATATTCTATCTATATATTTATCTGTCTATGTATATAATTTAATTGTATTTCCTTTCTTAGCATTTATACTGCATTTAAACTGTAATTAAATTTTTTTTTTAATATTTGAATTCATGGACAGTTACAGTATATATGGGCCCTGTCACATTTTGACGAAGACCAAGAAGTTCCCACTACATGCTAAAAATATTGTAGAATGCAGTGAGAATGGTGTCAAAATGGAAAAAACTCCCTATGTACATCGTGTTCATACTACTGTACTCCCTATGCACATTTCTTTATGCTTCTATCATCTTATCATTAATTTCTTATCATGCACATGATGATGCACTCACCGGTCAAATGAGCCCGAATCGAGTTATTCCTACTGTATATCTCATCAGATCACATCACGCTCTTACCAGGCCCTTTGGCAGGTTGGGTTAAATATGGCGACACATGCAGGTTATTTCATCACATGGCAAGCGATGGCTTGAGGAATCTAGTCTTAACACATTTTCTGAACGTGACATGGCCGCGCTAATAACCTGCTGTATGCGCACCATAAACAAGGTAAGAATGTAATAAAAACTTAATGCATTCTCCTACATCATGGCATGTACCTATCATGTTCATAGCACAAACCTAGCAGTGACATCCTAATGGCATCTCACTCTGACCGCCATCCAATCAATCTCATCTGTGCCATGCCATTAGTATGTTAATGAGGTCCCTAAAAGGTTTTTAATTACACTGATGCTCTTCCTGTATCTTGCTTTGATCGCATTTTTAATAAGCTCTTTAAAAGCATGGCAGCTCCATATCAAGGGAGACATTACTATGTCCTTATTGGTTTCTACTGTGTTCCTTTCAAGTTCTTTCTGAGTCGCAGAATTTTCTCTGAGGAATTAGTGGAAATGTGGTTCTGCATCATCTGTGTGACAAAAGTTGAATTTGAAACTCAAGTTATTATTTCATTTTCCCATAAAGTCCTCTCATCTCTCTAATAATCTCAGTCACAGTATGGAGGAAAAACATTTCACATCTTCACGCTTTTCACTCGAATCCGAATCCGAATCCTGATAGGTTTCAGAAATACCCGAGTAAGAGTGAAATGGAAAGACCACAAAGGGACTGATTAAGAGCGAACAGGTGCTTGATAATCACAGGAGGTTTGTACTTCTCATTACCCATCAGTCAAGTTTAAACTAAAGCTCTTAGGAGCAGTTTAGTCACAGAGGAATTCTCTCTACTGATTTCATGCAGCAATTTCCTTTTCATTATCTCATTTTGCGACACAAAGTAGCCATAAACATCAGAGAGTTCCTTCTCTCTTTATTCATGCTCTTCAGCTTGGCTTGAATTCACTCATTAGCGACACCTGATACTTGTTACTCTGGTTGATTGGTACTGCTTTAAAGGCTTTCTTTGGCTTTTGATGTAAAATCTTGAATAAGTTTATACAGAAATGGATATAAAGATTTGTTGTAATGAAGTCATAAAATGTTGTTGCAACTAATACCCCCGATTTTTTTTTTTTTTTTTAATGGTCATTAATGTAGCTCTCGGATTTTACAAAGAAAACAGAACCAGTTTGAAGGAATATCAGTTTTTTTTTCTCCAAAATGTCTCACTCATAACATCATGTTTATGAAAACCTTGAGTGTCCTAATCCAGATCTGCTAGTCTGAGTGATTTGAGGTTCATATTTGCGCTAAAGTCTTGATGGAAACATTAGGCTGAAAACTAAAGAAGCAAAATTCTGATAAGTATATCTTTTCGATCTTTTTGATCTCTAGGGAATAATTTCTGTAGGACTATTTCTTTAAAAAAAAAATCTTCAAGATACAACAAGGGAGCTGTAAAGCAATATGTGTGTCTGAGTACATGATATTGGTGTAAGCATGGCTGCAAAGGTGGCATGACCATAGAAAGATGAAAATAATCAGCCTGGAGCCCTAAGCAGTTGCCTGTCTTGCCGGATGATGAGCAGTTTCTCTGTCTGCTCAAACAGATCAGCCTCCATAGTTTCACTTTTATCTTAATTCTTCCAACAGCATCATGACGTCTCTTAGAGCATCACTACTTTTGACTTTTTGCACTTTGAACATCTCCTCTTTATATTTTTTGTGTAAGGATCTTTTTTGTCTTAATCTTACATCCTCTTTGTTTCTGCTGGTCTCTGAGAGCCACACATTTTGTTGTATTACTACAAAGAAAGATCTCTTAACTTTATCTGTAAATAAATCACTGATTAATCACCAGACACCACATATACTTCTATATGAAAGTGTTTCAAGGTGGAGTTTTGCTCCAACACAACTCTCAAACCCTCAGACTAACCCAAGTCCTAACCCTTACGATCTTCAGCTTGTAGCGTGAAAAATGCACTAATTGTTCCTGCCAAGTCGATTCCCCTGATAAAGCCAAGCCTCCAGAACATGATCTCTTCCCCCCCTTACACGCTGCCTTGCATCTTTAAATCATCAGCACAGCTAAGAATTCTCTCTCACACTAGCTCCAATCAAATCCAATGTTTGTGTTCACTCTTCACCTCTGGCTATTATCACTTCGCAGCCCATATCGAGCTTGTTGAACCTTAGCTGTGCCTTGACCCATGAGTTTTGATCATTATGATTTGTAGGAAATCTTTGAACACACAGAGAATCACAAACACTTGAGCTTTCTGTTTATAGACCTCAAGTCTACAAAATACCTTCAGCGGAGACTTTAGGGACAAACCACAGAAGGAAGTGAACAAAATACAATACATTTTCAAAACTAGGTAGATTTATTTTTTTTCCTTTGTCTGTCTGTCTGTCTGTCTTTGCTTGTCTAATGTTGCATGTAGAAACTGTAAAAGATTTCTAACTGCATGATAATTTCAATGTTGTATTGAATCTTTTCCTATTTTAAGGTGTTTTAATTTGTACTTTTTTTGGTCTAAGTCCTGGCCTAATGTGCTCCCTTTGGTTAGTGATGATACATCAGGTCAAATGTTAGTGCAAGTCAAACACACAATGATGGATTTTATGTCAAATTAATGAAGTCCAAACCTTTACTGTGATAGAAAGTGAGGACACTGTATATTTACACAGGAAAGTCAAGATAGACGGGAGCAGAGCCTCAAGCATTACTAATGTGCTTGGAGGGGAAGGGGGCATAACTCCCAGTGGTGTCGGGTAAAAGTTCTATATTTGATTATTTGTTTAACAAGTTAACACGGGTCTCGGCACTCCTCCAAAGTGTGTGTGTGTGTGTGTGTGATAATGCTGCAAGTGAAATAGTTGTCAGATAATGAGATCTTTCTCAATCTCACACTGTTTCACTCCTCCTCTGAGTTTGCCATTTCACATTCTATGTTAAGGAGTTATTGCTATGCCACACCCCCCACCAGAGAACAGCTGAGTTGAGCAACACGCCGGGGAGAGGCTCTTCTTATATGACCTCACAGCAGAGGGAAAATCGAATTGGCTTGGTTAGGGAAATTTGTGGTCTGACTGTGTGCCGTTATGTATCAAAGACTTTGTGCGCAATATGTAGAAAATGTGTTAGGATATGTAGTTTTGTCAGGAACTTTGCACAAGTGTTAGCCATCAAGACTCACAGTGTTAACGCGTCCTCCCTATAGTCCTGATCTCGCTCCATCAGACTTTCACCTGTTTGGTCCCCTGAAAGCAGCCCTATGAGGACGGAGATTCACTTCTGATGAAGAACTGAAGACACTGGTTAGGCATTCGTGGCTCGCAGCTCAGAATAAAAACATTTTTAATGAGGGAATATGAAAGCTTGTTGACAGATGGACAAAGTGTATTGAAAATCAAGGAGATTATGGTTAAAAAATCTTTTCTAAAAGTGAAATAAAATATAATCAATAAATAAATATATTTTTTTGGCTTTGCCTTGTACACATGGTTTCTTGATCAGTGACACTACACAACATAAAGAAGAAAAAAAAGATATATATACAGTCTTATGCAAAAGTTTAGGCACCCCTTGATAAATAACATCCTGAGCGAACCTGTTGGATTTGAAAATTATGGGTTTGGATTTAAAACTATGTGGCACAAAATTAATTCTGTACATCTTTGCAAAGGAGGTAAAGTTTAGTTGTTTGTGTCGCTCCATTCACTTTCATTTGTAACTTTTAAATCATGTTTAAATGCTTAAAAATCAAGGATCTTGAATAAGCTTTGACAAAGCGTTTGAGAATACCAGCCCTGATCCTCACTCAAGGTTTTCCTCAGGTCTCTGCTGTACTGTCCTCCAATGGGAACATAAACAGGATCTTATGTTCTTCAGAAGTGAGTGATTTAATCTCATTTGAGTGAAGTTTATTTACCATGAATTCCATAAAGCAAAGTCAATCCAGTGATTTATTGGGTTTGCTTAAAATGGCAATGCAACAATAGACAACAGTTGATGACAAATATATATACATTCTTATGCAAAGGTTTAGACACCCCTTGATAAATAACAGATTTTGGTGATTTTCTTTATTGAAATGGACAAAAATGCATATTATTTTTAGCCAACGTTGAACATGAATTGAACAAAAAATAAAAACATCATTATGGCATTGTGCAAAAGTTTGGGCACCCTAAGAGTTCCAGAATCTGAGATTTTTTTTTTTTTACAAGGTTTCAGGTTTTCAGACCTTAATCAGCTCATTAGATCTGATGCATGGCAACAGCGGTCATTACTAAATGCCAATATCAAATCTTTACAAATACTTTGACCCTTCAAACCTTCTGCACACACTTGCGGACACTCAACAACCCTAGATTCCTCTAAGCTGCTGTATAAGACTCGATGCCATCGATGCCAACGATGCAGGAGAAGACTACAAGAAGATAAAGCGTCGTCAGCTTGCAGTTTCCACAGTGAGAAATGTAATTAAGAGATGCAGTCCAGGGGAACTGTGGTGGTCGAGATGAGATCTGGAAGACCAAGAAAACTCTGGGAGAGAAGAGAACTGCTCGTATGCTGGTCAGAAAGACAAATCAAAACCTCCATTTGACTGCAAAATACCTGCAGGAAGATTTATCAGACTCAGGAGTGGTGCTGCACCGTTCCACAAGACATTCATGGAAGAGTCAGCAGAAGAAAACCTGACCTGCGTCACCATCATAGAATCCAACGTCAGAAGTCTGTAACAGAACATCTACAGAAGCCTGATGCGTTTTGGAAACAAGTGCTGTGGACTGATGAAGTTAAACTAGACTCTTTGGCCACAATCAGCAAACGCATGTTTGGAGAAAAAAAAGGAGCAGCATTTCAGGAACAGAACACCTGGACAACTATTAAGCTTTGGGTTGATCTATCATGCTTTGGGGTTGTGTTGCAGCCAGTGGCACAGGAAACACTGCACGGGTGGAGGGAAGAATGGATTCCACTAAATAACAGCAAATTCGGGAAGCAAACATCTCACCATCTGTAAAAAAGCTGAAGCTGAAAAGAGGAGCTTCTACAACAGGACAAAGATCCTAAACATACTTCGGAATCCACTATGGAAAACCTCAAGAGACGCAAGCTGAAGGTTTTAGAACGGCCATCACAGTCTCCTGATTTAAACATCATTGAAAATTTGTGGGTAGATCTTAAAAAAACACTGGGTTAAAAACAACACAGTTTGGGTAGTTTTTAACCCAGCTGCTGGGTAAATATTGGACAGTTATTTGTTTGACCAAGCAAGTTGGGTAAAATATTCAATCCAAATGTTGGGTCATATTTAACTATAATACTGGGTTAATTCTACCACATAAATTGGTCAAATGTTCTACCCAGAAATATTCTACTCTACCCATTCGATTAACTGAAATGTTGGGTTAAGTCTACCTCACAAATAGGTTAGTATTATTTTTATGATTTACACGTCTATGGTAAAACAGTTTAAACAGTTAAATTACTTTGATATACTGGTCTATTACAAAAAAAAAAAAAAAAAAAAAAAAACTCCAAGGTTTGCAAACCATCCATATATGCAATAAACACCCAATTAGACGTACAAATCAGAAAAAAAAAAATCATTTTTCAAAAGCACAAGATAAAACAATACAAAACAAGTTCAAAAGCGACATCATTACGATACTATTATTGAGAAGCACTAATGCCTGAGAGCAGCGCTGGTCATCATCTCCTAACATCGGCCTGGACACTTCAGCCTGCTGGAGATATTCCACGGTGTTCGTTCCAACCTTAGAAAGAAAGAAATTAAAGGAAGTAAAAGTTTATGGAAAAATCGAGAGGGTTGGCTAGTATGCGTATTCACAAGAAGATTAGTGTTTTGTAACACCCCAGATTTTTATTGTCTCAAGCACTGAGATTAATAAAGTTCTAATACTAGCAACCTAGCAAAATGCTAGTGTCATGCTGGCACTACAGTTAACAGTTTAGCTTTCATTCATCACTTCACCATCTTCATACACCCTGCAAGCATCTACAAAGAAAGCTAAAAAGCTCAGACATTTCTTTCATACACAGGTGGGGTTCTTTGGTTTGGCTCGCTAGCAGCCATTGTCAGATAAACTAGCTGCTATAGCACAGACCAGGCTGAAAGTTTGAGTGTAATGTTAACACGGTAACAGTAATAAATGTTACATACAGTGAACAAATTCAGTCATAGGTGAGTGAAAGTGTGTCTACAGACCTTATATTTAACATTTACATTTCCTCTTAAATGCTCCAAAAAAAAAACAACAAAACAAAACAAAAAAAAACCATGAAGCTGACACAGCCACTGAATACACCTGTGAAATTCGGGGGAGGGGCGGTCATGTCTGTGATGTTAGCTGTCACTAGCTAACCCAACCCCAACCCAGCAAGCTGGGTTAAACAAAAAGTACCCAACTCCCTGTAAATAACCCAGAAAAACGATCCAACAGAGGCAACCCAGCTTTTGGGTAGTAAAAACAACCCAGCCTTTTTTAGTGTGTAGATTTTAAAAGAGCTGTGCCTGCAAGACGACCAAAGAATATTACAGAACTAGAAGCCTTTTGCAAGGAAAAATGGGAGAAAATCCCAAGTACAAGAACTGAAAGACTTTTAGCGGCTATAAAAAGCATTTGCAAGCTGTGATATCTGCCAGAGGAGGCGTTACTAAGTACTGATTGTGAAGGGTGCCCAAACCTTTGCACAGTGCCACAATAATGTTTTAACTTTTTACTCTTTGTTCAATTTATGACATAAAAGTAACTATGCATCAATGTTTTCTGAAAATATTGTGCATTTTTTTCCATTTCCAAGAGAGACTGTGTTTCCGACTTTTTAATAAAAAAATCTATAGTCTTATGCAAATGTTTAGGCACCCCTTGATAAATATATATATATATATACATTCAATGTATTTTTTTTTTGAAAGAGATTCCTTGCAAATATTTTTTAAAACTGAATCTTTTACATTATACTATAATTTTAATTGTGATTTAATATATACACATAATAATAAATAGATACACAATAATATTACACATCAATTCTTGGTTTACTGTGTAATTATGAATTTAGTAATTATCTGATGTTATTATCTGATCTTCTCTCATTTGACGATATGAAAGATGTGGCATGTGGCTAGAATGTCTCGTCAGGTTGAATCTAAAAGTTTCATCCATCTCAGTTGGGACCTGCAAAGCTGCAGATTACACAGAATGCCCTGTGGGAGCATTTTCAAAAAAATGTTCTTTTTCTTCACACAATGTTCCATTGTTCCCTTAGTCAATGATGTCGCTTCAGGCCAGCGTGCTTCAATACACTTACGCTCGACGTGGACAAACTCTCTCTCATCTAACTGAAATGAATTCCCCGTCACACACTATATCAATTATCAACATTTCAGAGCCTTTTTTTTTTCAGATGCAAGGACACACACACACACACACACACACACACACACACACACACACACACACACACACACACACACACAAACCCTTCACAAAACCATGCATTGCATCATGTGTGATCTTCAGGCCTGTAGATGAGAAGCGGTTCAATAAATAGCAGAAGCAGACAGCAGGTTAAATTACTTTCCCTCGCTGAGCCTGGGGAGTTGCAGGTATTTTACAGCTTGATGAAAATAATGTTATACCCATAATAACACTGTCTGATCTCTCTAGAGGAGGAGATCGCCATCGCCATGAACATCAAGCTCATTTCTTTGCAGTTGTAGCTAAGAAAGATGTAAATTGAAGCTTTTGCAACTTACATTTCTAGCAGGAATATAATCACATCAGTCTAAACACGAGAATTCAGTTTTCTTTCAAAACGATCAGAAATCCCACACATGAATCATTTTATGAATGTTAACCTGTAAAAGTGATACTGGATAGACCAATAGACCGGTGGTTATAATATTACATGCAAAGCCCCATAAGGGAAAAACTATTTATTTAGCGCTGTTTATTCGAAAATATGTAAAAAAATTTAAAAAAAAAATTAACAAGTAATGTCCATGCGCCATAAGACCAAAGGAAAGAGTCAACTAATGACACAAATTAGCACCATTTTGGCCTTTGCATGTGCATGTGCACAGTCAGGAGGTCCCGGGTTCAAGCCCCAATGCTGCCAGGCTGCTGCTGATGGACATTTGAGCAAAGTTCTTCACACAAGTGCTCAGATGCAATCTTAATACAGCATCAATTGATTAAACTGATTATAATCATGTGTAGGAGTGTGAAACCATGTACACTTTCACAAAAGAATGAAGATTAGGAATAGGGTATGATTCATTTTGAACAGGTTCAAAAGTGAATCTCTGGTCACATCAGCCCCTCCTGGGGAGGGAGTTTCTGTTTCCGGATGGTGCAAGCATGGACCCTATCTCCTTAATAATTGTGTGTATTTATTATTTTCTTGATTTGGACCCAGTGTCTTTTGACCCTCAAGAGAGTTGACGGAAATCTGACAGGGGAAAATAAAAAACAGACAAACAAGTTAATTATTCTGGTGAACTGGTATGTTTAGATGCTCTCGGCTGATGCAGACAAAGGTTCTCTGAGGACTCGTGACTACAGTCGCTTGATCGTCAGGACCGGAATTTCCTACATTCTATCTGAGTCTCCAATAACAACCTGGAGTCCATAATTAAACACATCTCCTGACATACCTGACTTCCAGCCTCCTATCACACACTATGACTGCAGATCAATGCCTGTTGTCACCCAGATGAGGATGGGTTCCCTGTTGAGTCTGGTTCCTCTCAAGGATTCTTCCTTTTGCCATCTCAGGGAGTTTTTCCATCAGCACCGTCACTCTCGGCTTGATTCATATACGTTTTTCACATTTCACTGCATTTGGATTTTTTCTGTATTTTCCAAGTAAGCAGGTGCCAGTAAAACGTTTAGAGGAAAAAGTTACCGCTTTACCTGTGACTTTTACATAAACATGTTCTTTACAGCTAGTGTACTGTACTGCTCAATGTACAAGACTCGCACGACTGCGAACTAGCTGTTTCCATAGAAACTATAATGATGAATTTAAACACAAAGCACCAGACTTTACATCGTTGATGATTTCTTCAGTTGAGAACACATTACAAAATATCCCTATAATCACACTCGCGGCTCTCAGAACTGCATTAACAATCTGCTTGAAAATTGACTTTCTGTATCAGTTATACTCTTTCACACAATACACAACATTTCACAGGACTTAACGTGTAATCATTGACAAGAAAATACACCTGCTTGTCAATGAACTCTGATTAGAGCACAACAGGGGTTTCATAAACGCTCCACTTTAATCACGACTGCAGTGAATTCAGTTTAAAGTGGAATATAAAGAGTTATGAAGGACTTCTTTCTAAGAGAAGTTCTATTTATTTACATACACAGGTGTACTGTATGTCACGATGGTCACACTTCACTTTGCCATGGAAAGAATAATTGTAATGCATTTAAAAAAATATATTTAATGATGGAAAACATACCGTGTTTTCATGAAGATAGATTTGGTCTGCATATAAACCAAACTGTTTTGCTTTTATGGATTACGGCTACAGTTGCTTTGAGAGAAATTGCAGTAACATATCTACAGTATGGTATGTTCTTATGTTTTTTTGTTCCCAGAATGCTTAGTTAATTTTTCTTACTTAATTAACCCTCCCATCTTATTTAAGACAAATGTCCCATTTCAAGATCAAATAAGTCTTTAATATTATTCAGTTTACTGAAACATGACTTTAAAACTTTTTAAACACAACAAAAATTGGTAACCAGTTAATGTAGTTTTGGACGTCTCATCAAACAAAGTGAGCTGGGGATTGTTTTTTTTTTTTGTTTTTTTTTTCAGTTTTTCATTATGAGTTATATAGACCAGAGGAACATGGAGCTCTGGAAACATAAGACGCTGCTCACATTATATGTGCTATGGCTGAACACCATAGAACCCTGGAAACATGGGGACCCAAAAAATGCCAAAAAGAGGTTTTGCTGAGGTTTCCAAATGTTCACTGATGGTCAGCTGTTCCGTTTAGTTTAGTCTCATCTGACCAGAGGATGGAGGACCAGAAGTTCAGATCTCTATTTGAGAGGGTGACCCCTCTCAAAGGCCAGTTGCGCACCCCCGGTGTCTCTGAGTAAGGTGTGGTGCCTTACTATGGCGATGTCCATGTCCATGGGGACCACCTCAATGCATGATTCGCTGAATGGTGGATCTTGATACCGTCTCGCTTCCTTTGTTGAGGGTGTCTATTAGAGCTTTGGAGGTGATATGGGGGTAGATCTTTCTAGGGACTCTAGAGGATACTCTGTGCTTTCTGCCACGCCCATCCAGGTTCTTGACAGTGCTGAAATTAGCCTTTGCCCTTTGTATATGAAGATCATGACTGCGTTCGTTCTCCTTGGTCATGGGGACTGAGAATAATGAAGCTTTTCCCCCTTAATTATATGTTTCAGAGCAGGTGTTACCATTTAATATTATTAGGCCTTAATTGATTACACCTAAATTGTGAAACAGGTTCAAAAGTTAATCTCTGGCCATATCTATTGATATTTATTAACAAATATATGTGGGGGTGTGCATAGCAACTAATATGTTCTGAATATAATGAACGTTTTGCCAAAGTATTTTTTATACATTAATAAAAAATGAAATAAATAAATAAATAAATAAAAAGTACTGATTTGTCCAAGGGGTGAGAATAATATTTATATATAAACTGTAGATGTGTGTGTGTTTTTTATACTAACACTTTGGACAAATACACTATGAGAACATCATTTGTGAATTTTGTTTTTATGTGCTTAAAATCAAAGGTATCATTTGACATTTTTTGGAGAAGCTTGTTTATTGGCCAAACTTTTAGTGCAATCTTAATGTTTAAGTTTAATTAAGAAGAAATGAAGCAAAAAGTTAGGAACAATTACATACCGTATGTGAAGTAGGGTACTGACTAGGAATTTGGAATTTACACAGAGTTAGGAAATATGTACAGTATATTACACAATATATCTAAATATACACACTAATTATAATCAGTGTGTATAATAATTAGTGTGTAGAAATAATGGGCTTCTGGTTAATATGCATGAGCGGAGTAAACTTTCAGATAAGGATTAGTTCACAATCACAAAGTCAAATTATTTATCTACCATCACAGCCATCAGTCTTCCATGTCTTTCCAGTTGTTGTAAACACCAAACAGATCTTTTCCTCTTTCTTTTCTGCTCAGTAATAGAGTCAGTAAATGGAGTCTGTAATGGAGATGTGGCTGGCATTAGACTCCTTACATCTGCTGATGTGTGGTGCATCTGTGTGGTATCACCGTGCCAGTCGATGCCATGGTCTTCTCTGGCATCAGTCGCTAGTCATCC
>JAAGKR010009906.1:0-24737 GCA_011419295.1 Clarias macrocephalus
GGCTCTAGAATCAAGCACAGAGCAAAAGTGGCAGTGTGTCAATGGTGAAATTATTTGAGCAGAAACAATCCTGTATTGGATATGGTTTTAAAACATGCAACGTAGTCAAAAAGTACAATAAAATGATTTTGAAAGCATCTTGTATGTGTAACTAATGAACTAGGTTTGTACAAAGCAACACATGACCCACACATTTAATCATTCATGCAATAAAATGAACACCATCACTAACATAATTTTGTGATTATGTTCACGTTATTTCATTAATTGGGACTACAGACTGATGCGCAACACACTATACAGCGCTCGTGTTTATTATAATGTAGGGAATACTGAGCAAGGAGAACAGCATCAGTATCATGACAGTAAGAGTTCAGAGATTTTGATGGCAAATCATCCCTTACCAAAGCTCCATCCCAGCGGTGGTTCTATTTTGAGGACAAAATCACCCTGTAAGAAAAAACAATAACTATTAAAATTGCTTTATTTATTGTGCTTCAATAGACAATCATAAGCTATTACAAGCCAGTTGTGGCAAAGGTGGGTAAAAAAACATGAGTATTTCATCAGAGCCTGATGCGCAGTAATCAAAGTCAATACAAGTACCGTTTGACAGTTTGGAGCTCCAAGTTTATGAAAGCACAATCAGAAAAAGCCTGAACAAGTGTAGCATTCATGGAAGGTTGGATAAGAAAAAAACTTAAAACGGAAAATATAACGACACAGCTTGCTTTCTGCAAAACTGCAAAATGATACGAGACTGATGACCTCCTACATCAGGGTACTGTTATTAAGGTGGATTGACATAGTACTAAATTATAGTGCGTAGTTGCAATTTTTTATTTTTAAACCTGGTTTCAGAATGTTTGGTTTACATTTGGGGGGGGGGGGGGGTATTGGTGTTGGGGGGTGACCTGTCAGGGTTTCTTGTGATATCTTCAGCACTTGGGCTGTACCCTCGCACCTACAACTGCATTACAGCCATGCTGACGTTCGGGTAATACTGCTTAATTATACTGTTCTCTGCAGTACAGATTATCCCCTCCATCACTGACTAGCAATCAGGACTGGTTGATCACTGTAGTTATACATTATAGTTGTAGAACATACACTATATAAAGACAAAAGATCATGGACACCTGGCCATCACTCTCACGTGTGATTTTTCTCCGGCCTGCAGCCAGTTTAGTTATGATTTGCTATTATTATATTACCCTTCACTAGATATGGTTTTCCCGCTAGACTATACACATGGCTCTGTGGATTTATCCTCAATAAGCCATAGGAGATTTAGTTGGCCCAGGACACAGTACCTAGTTCAAGCAGGGATGAGGTCAGTGGCCTGTGCACGACACTGAAGTTCTTCCAGTACAACAATAGTATAGATTGCCACATGGTGTATAGGCAAAATTAATGTTGGCTATGCATGTTGCTTGAGAGACAAAAACACAACACTGGGGGAAAAAATGATTTACGTGACTTACATTTTTAAATTGAGAGTGCTGAATCTCATTAATCAGCCTTACACTTTAAAGCACCTTTACAATCGGCAAGTTATATAGGTTGCCAGATCAAGAACATTAAAACGGGCCCTTGAATGTTACTATAAACTTACGCATATTTACTATCCACAAAAGTAAGGGATAGAGCTGCCATACCTTGTCATAGAGTGGGATCATGAAATAGCCATTAATAGGAGCACAGTCTGTTTGATACTTCAGGGAGCCTTGCTTAGTGTACAGCCTTATCTGGAGAAAAAGAACAAAATAACTCAGATTTCATTAAACAGACGTTCAACCTGAAGGTCCAAGAAATGTGTGTTTCCATATCACGATGGAATCCAGAAGTGTGCGTTAACCAGGTACATGTACAGAGTACTTCAGTACACATTTCATGTATTTTACTTGAGTAGATTTATTACAGGATGCGTTTTACTTTTACTCTGCTCAAAAATAGAGCTGTACTTTTACTCCGCCACATTTCTGCATGGTGCCGCATTACCCAGAAACATCGGTGTGCAGCGCAGAGATTTAGTTTTACTATGAAGAGGGCTACAGTAAGCTTATGGAGCCCTGGATTTTTGATACCCAAGTAAACATGAGGGGGGTGAAACTATGAATTCCGTTTCTTACAAATTTACTAATAAAAGTATTGCAATTTTACAAGAAATTTACTTCAGCACATGAAGAATTTTGTGTCCAACGAACGAACAAACCGAGCCGAACGGCGGCCAAGTCGCGTGTACGTCCGGGAGCTATTTCAAAACGGTTTGTGGAAAGCCAAGCAAAGGAAGTTCATAAGATTTTCTTCAGTCAGCGAAAGCCGTTTCAAAAGAGTCGACCCACGATACCAACATCGTCTTCGGCATGCTATATTAAGCTATTGCGAACATTTTGGAGGGGGGGCTGGAACGGATGATCTGCATTTACATGATTTCTGATGGGAAACATCATATTGCAATACGGATTTTCAACTCTAAAACAAATAAAATGAATATGCCGAGGTTCCGCTATGTTTTACACAGGTTAATGGAGGACTTTTACTTGAGTGAGGCTTGCGGTAGCAAACCTCTACTTTTGCTCTCACATGATGTGTGGACTTTACCGCCCTCTGATGGACTCGTACAGTATTACATCATACAAGGTCATCACAGGACCCTCTGTGTCGTTGCTATGTGTAAGTTACGTAACAATTGACTTCATTAAAATATTGATAAGTAACTCGGTTCTTCATAACATAGTTGCTGTGCTTTTTGTTGTTCGGGTTTGGAGTTTCATAAGCACTCTGCTGTGAGAGCTCACTACTGCACTTAGTCCTAGTTAATAGTGCAACTCCTGTGACACTGTTGGTGTAGCGCTGGAAGTAAAGCCGTTTGCGATAACGCATTACCTAATCTAACAGACTTATTAAAGATTACGTGACCTGCTTTCTTACGAGCAGGCAAAAGTCCAGAAAGTTGGGTTAAAATCAGATAAACTAAACACCTGCGCCCGGAAATGCATCCCGCCGTGGATCAGGCTAACCGACTGTCTCAACAGCTCCGTCTGTCTCCCTCTCTATATACACCACCAAATCTCAGTCTCACCTCGACAAGGGAATAATCGATGTCCACATCTGACTTGACAAACCCTCCGCAGCCAACTAAAATATCGTCGGCGCCGTCCACAAACGCTACATACAGAGAGATGAATATAAATACTAATCGCAACATCTTAAGCCTCGCCATGATTCGGTTCCTGTGTGGAGTAGACAGGCGGTGCACATGGCCCCTGTAGGCCGAGCCAATCACATCACTCAAACCTGAACCTTAAACCAATCACATTCGCGATCTGTACAGCTGGTCTGCGCTCATTCGTTTCATTGGCCATTACAGAAAAGGAACCGGAAAAAGATCAGTGTAAGGGGCGGTGTGTAAATGACAGAAACGTAGACGCCGCATAGCTGCCGTTATGCGTGTGCGCATCCGCCATATTGGAGAGGTCAAGATCCGCTAGTAAACAAATACAAGGTGGTACTGTATCAAAAAGATTCAAGATTAGTGCGCCACAGAACCGGTCGCATTCGCCGTATGTACTACCTCGGATGCCTTAAAACCAGCCAGCAAAATTCACATGAACAAACATGGCTGCAATGCCAGAGCAAAACATATTGATGTGTGTGCACATACCATTTCAGAGAACAGACACGTTCACTTTGGAGTCAGGTAAATGTATCTCTTACTCACTCATCTATACTGCTTCATTCTGGATACAGGGTCGCAGGGGGCCTGGAGTCTATCCCAGGAGACTTAGGACACAAGGCGTGGTTCAGTAAACTCTGAACAGGGTGCCAATCCATCGCAGGGCACACACTCACCTACATACACTCACTCACACAATTTGGGAACGTCAATTAGCCTAATATGCAGGTTTTTGGACTGCATTCTAAATGAGCCTTGGCCCTTAGGACACGACCGTGTTTCTGGACCACGTTCACATATGGCTTCCTTTTTGCATGATAGAGCTTTAGTTGCCATCTGCTGATGGCATGGCGGATTGTGTTTACTTAAAGTGGTTTCTGGGAATATTCCTGAGCCCATTTAGTAATGTCAATGAAATAATCATGCCGATGAGTGATGCAGTGTTGTCTGAGGGCCCGAAAACCGTGGGTATCCAACAAAGGTCTTTGTCCTTGTACCTTACGCACAGAGATTTCTCCAGGTTCTTTTAATCTTTTGATGTTGTTATGCACTGTAGATGATAACATTTGCAAAGTGAGTTAAAGTGTGAACGTTAAAGGAGCATTCATCTCTGCCTAACTGTAAGGGGGGCGGCACCCCTGCGCCCCGTATTGACCGGCCGCCACTGATAACATGACTAAATTATTATTAATAATTAATTACATTTTATTAAAATAGTTTATTCATTTAGAGAAGGTAATCAACATCATATGTAGTCTGGGAGTTGCTAAGTTACTCACTATTGGCTTATTGCTAAATTGCTAGGCTACCTGCTGGCTTATGTTGCTACATGTTCAGTCCAAAATACTGCATATGTACATTTATATTTACATTTACTCATTTGGCAGATCCTCTTATCCAGAGCGAAATACAAAAGTGCTTGAAAGTTTCCGTCACTGGACAGACCCTTACACTGGTTACTAGGTTACTATCTAAGTACCATCAGTCACACATTGTTGGGAAGGGATTATGTTTAAGCTCACTGTCAAACATTGTACTTGTTAATAAAAAACTGTTTATGAGACTAATTTCAATCATTTAGGTTTTGTATTTAATGGTTTATGATCTACATGCACTACAAAAAAGTGTGTTTAATAAATTACCTGTTTAATTTTTAAGTCACTGCTAGGTCGAGACCACCCAAAAAATATTCAGGCAAAGGTTAGCTCTGTGATGTTTTTGAAGGGACAGAGAATAACGTGCACAAACTGTGCGCTACAAATTGTCACAAGTTTAAGTGGAGGGAATTTCATTTCAGATAGTCATCAGAGATCTCTTGGTGAAGTTGCATTGTAAAAAATAGAAACAGTAGAAATCCCGGCTGGGTTTATAGGTGAAAGTAAGAGCATTTCCACATACACAGTGTGATGAGAACTTATAGCATTGGGAAAAGAAAAGCATTTGTTAGTGAGACTAATCACTTTGCTAGGGAGCATAAAGATTAGACTTTGAAGCAATGGAAAAAGGTCCTGTGGTCTGATAACTCCAGGTTGACCCTATTCCAGAGTGGGTGTGTCAGGATAAGAAGGGAAGTGCATAAGGCGATGCACCCCTCATGCATAGAGACGTCTTTACAAGCCTCTGGAGGCAGTGTTATGACCTGGGGTTGCTTCAGTTGGTCAGGTCTAGACTTGAGTATACTTAATGACCAGGTTATCACATCAGTGGAGTTTTTCTTCCCTGATGGCATGTGGCACGGACAAATTTCAGGGCTCAAATTGTGAGACACATGAATTTGCCACCTCATTACATGATATAATCAAAGCTAAAGTCAGTGAAGAGAAATAGTAGTGTCCGAATTTTTTTTAGATAGATAGATACATAGATAGAGTACTTTATTAATCCCAAAGGGAAATCGCATTGGTACAGCAGCCAGTTCACATAATATACAACATTTAAGCAGCAAACAAGAATAGCAAGAATTGCAATGAAAAAAAAAAGAAGTTACAATTAGGGTGCATTAATGAACACTGGTAACAATTTAAGGTGCATTAATGAGGTAATAATTGTGTCAAATTTAAGGTGCATTAAAGAGGTAGAAAGGCGACATGGTGGTGTAGTGGTTAACACTGTCGCCTTGCACCTCCAGGGTCCGGGTTCGATTCCCGGCCAGAATGAGCCTATTTATTGTGATGTCAGAGAAGGAGATCCCTATCCTGACACAGAGCAGAGTTATTGTAATGTCTAATTGCAGTTGGCAGAAATGACTTCCTGTAGCGTTCTTTGTCACAGCGTAACTGAAGCATTGTCTTACTAAAAGTGCCACACTGTTTAGGCAGCATGTTGTGGAGGGGATGTAAGGTGTTCTCCATGATGGTTAGCAGTTTTTGTAACATCCTTCTATCCACAACCAGCTCCAAACATTCCAGGGGAGTGCCCAGTATTGAGTTAGCTTTCCTGATGAGTTTATTGAGTTTCTTAGAGTCACTGATTCTGATGCTGCTGATGGAAGCAAATGCCATCTCCTTGGTCTTAGTCATATTCAGGATGAGATGGTTCTTCTCACACCAAATCACCAAGCTGTCCACTAGGCCTCTGTACTCTGTTTTCTGACCACCATAAACACACCCCACAACTGCAGAGTCATCCGAGAACTTTTGCAAGTGACAGGTTTCTGAGTTGTACTGGAAGTCTGAAGTGTATAATGTAAAAAGACGAGGAGAAAGTATTGTCCCCTGTGGTGCTCCAGTGCCGCTGATCACTTTTTCTGACATACATTCCTGCAACCTTACAAACTGTGGTCTGTCCATCAGATAGTTGGTGATCCACGAGGTTGTGGAGGAGTTGACATGCATCTTCTCCAGCTTCTCTTGTAACAGTGTAGGTTGAATTGTGATGAAGGCACTGGAGAAATCTAGGAACATAATTCTCACAGTGCTACCCGCTTTATTCAGGTGAGAAAGAGTTCGCTGAAGAAGGTAAATAATAGCATCATCCACACGGACCTGAGGGCGGTAGGCAAATTGCAGAGGGTCTATGAAAGTGCTGACCTGAGGTCTGAGATGAGCCAGCACCATCCTCTCCACAAACCTGGATTAGATGCGATGTAAGGGCAACTGGTCTGTAGTCATTTAGGGTGGATGGAGATTACTTTTTTGGGACTGGAACATAGGCAGGATGTGTGGCTGGAGAAGGGAGCTTCTTCTTCTTGTTCAGTAGCTCCTTCAGATCACAAAGCTTGTTATTAGGGAAACACCTCACTTTCCTGGGTTTTTTTTTTTCAGCAAGGCAGAAAAAAAATAGGTTTAATATTTATGGTTTTTATTTCAACTGAGTATTAATTTAAACATTTTTACAAAACACAAAAACTCTTAAGTTATATAATTTGAAATAATGAATTTCACATTTATAAATTGCAATATTCTATTTTTTTTTAGATGCACTGGTACATATTATTTTCGCATACCATCTCGATGGAAGCAATCCAGTTCATGTAATCCCTTTCATTGACACAAACTCCCTCTCTATCAAGATTTAGGCAGTTTTTTGACTACTCATAATATAATGTGGATTACCACCAGTATAAAACCGTGAAAATATATAATCCTGTTTTTATTCAGAAAAACTACATTTTCACCGTTTCACTGTACTTGTTGTCAGGCCAGTCTTGCTCACACCAATATGGCGGCGACGTTGCCGCACAGCCCGGTGCACAATTAGGCGTCTACCACTGCAGCCAGGACCAATATGGGGGACGTGTTGTTGTAAAACAGCAAAGTGAAATATATTGAGATATAAAAGCATGGAAAGGATCAAGGCATATTGATGTCTATGTAATTGCTACCCCAAAATATTTTTTTATTAAATGGGGCATTTTCTGTGGTTTTACCAATTGTAGAATGAGAATTACGAGTTATTGTCGAACGCAGCATATTTCCCAGTTGTAGTCTGCCATCTAAGGGCGTTTCCAAAAGACTTAAGATCAAGACGCCGATACCAAAGTCCTCCATGGGGCGTGTTCTCCTTTCGTTACGTTAATCCGTCCATAAGGTGCTGAGGCCGCCCCTTACGCCTTTCCCTGGAGATGAATCTAAACCACGCCCATTGAGCTCGGCAGCGCCAGCAGAGACTTACGAGCATGTCGGATGTCGTGTAGGTCACGTGAGTCCTCGTTCTTAAAGCACGTGTGTACACACTCTAAATGCAGACTGTGTGCTAACCTTTTTTCAGTTCGTGCCTAGACACGTACGAACGCGAGGATGTTTATTTTATTAAAATGTGCTTAGTTTTTCTGGGTGTTTTTATGTATTAAGACAAATACCTTAATACCTTTATACTATATAGTCTGCTGTGCTACCAGAAACAGCATTTCGGATTACAGCTAGTTTGGAAGTTTGGTTAGAAGCAACCTGAAGGCTAATTCGGTTCACCAAATGATAAGTCATGGTTATTGGGTAAGTTGACCATATAGTACATTTGTGTCTGATATCCCTTTGGTACATCTTTCTATACGATGATAGTTATGCATGATATGGTGGATTCAGAACTATTGACAAATGAAAGAATTTCAGAGCAAACAGATTGTTAAGTAATCATTTTTTTGTATTTTTGTAATGTAATTGTGTACTCGCATCTGAATCCCAGGTATACCTGTAGCTGGCAATTAGTTTGTAAGACATTTAGATTTTTTCTTTATATTGGAAATGAAGTCAGAGAAAGCTCTGTACAATAAACAGAAAATAATTTTCAAACAACTTTTGGAACCCTCTAGTTTGGAGGTTATTGAATTATGTTAACTAATGTGTATATACTATACATTACAGCAACGATTGTTTATTTCTGTTTACTTCACAGATTTATTTCAGAGTTCATTTTAATATTTTACAATGTGTCTTGAAAATTTGCTTTGTGTTTTTATTATGTGTTACAGAATATGAACCACTGCCTTCCTCAATACTTGTAAAACTTAAGGGCTGGGAAAAGGTTCATTTGAATAACTTATTCCCAGATGAAATGTTTGTGTGCTTCTTAACACGTCAGAATCCATGAAAAAGTGTTTAAAAAAGTAATACAGAAAGTTTCAAAAAGGAATATAGAAGTTAATTTATGACAGACCTGCTTCTGAGGCATTCGTTGGAAGTAGATTAAGGAGGATCATAGTTAGTTTGTTGTAACACATTTGTTAGGATTTTATTACTTGAAGATTTAGATTGATGCAGTGTGAGTTATTACCACCATCTGAAATCACAGCGTGATTAGTTTGCTGAAGAATATGACAGATTCTGCTGTAAACAAAAATGGAAAAGGGGAAGTTAAGGAGCAATTGAAGAACAGTAATGAAAGTGAAAAAGATCTTGAGGAACCACCGGATCATGAGCTCAGTTCTAAGACAGAGGTGAATACTGAACGGCAAACACAACAGGCTTGGAAATGGTCAGTCATCTTCCTCTGTTTTTATGGCTTCATGGTCCAACTGAAGCCAGGAGAGGCTTTCATCACTCCTTACCTGCTTAGCACAGAGAAGAACTTCACCAGAGAGCAGGTAAGTCTCAAACTTAGGTTTAAGTTGTTTTAGTAATTTTTAATCATCTTGTATCTGTGTCAGTTGTAGTGATCTTGTATTCACTAACACATCTGGATTGACGATATAGCAGAATTTGAACATTTATTTTCTCATTTATATCTGTTAATTAACTTGGAAAATGGCATGTTGCTTGCAGACCACCCAGTCTTTATTTGAGCAAAAGTATACAGAAAGATAGTCTTAAATAATTGAAAAAATGTATATATATATATATATATATAGCACTTTATACACTGGTCATTGTTGCAAAGCTTTACAGAATTAAGAAAACAGAAAAACAGGAAAATGTGTATGAAAATGTGTCAGGAAATGTTGTACATCAAAATGATCAGACTGACCAAGCTAGACATAACAAGCGAAGTGTTCCAGTGAGTCTACTTTCGTTATTGGAGGGTCAGGTACAAAACTGTTTGTAGGAATTTTAGCCCCGACTTATTGAGCGACTGCAGTCACAAGTCATCAAAAAACAGCTGTCTGCATCAGCTGAGTCGAAGACCATCTTCATGGTCAAGTGGACCCATCCCCAGTCACCACACGCATCACAAGCAGATCACATGAATGAATGAATAAACATTTCTCAGGAAAACTTGCAGGAGGAATTTCTTTGTAGACCGTTTCACCATCATGAGTTACATCTTTAATAAAGATTAGAAGCTCTCCAGAGTCATGACACTACCTCCACTGTAGTTGACTTGAGCTTGTATGTTTTGGTAACAGAACTTTCGTGACTAATCTCTATTTCTTTGCAAATGGCCCTCAAAATCTTGATGCTGATGAGTGGTTTGCATCTTGTGGTATTGCCTCTGTATATCTGCTCTCCTACAGAAAAGCTTTTTTTGAACATGGCAATTGTAATACTTTTAACCTTTCCCTTTGGTGATTCTTGATGTTACTGATTGTTTGAGGGTTCCTTAGCTAGCATATTTCTGATGTCTGGATTTTAGTACACCACTGGTTTCTTGGGTTTTCAAGGCTATTCCAAAATATTATATTAGCTATGTCTGGCGATAGTACAATGGCTCTGATTTGATCTTTTTCTTTTTTCTTAGCTTCCAAATTGCTTGCTTTTCTCTCAGACAGCTTTCTGGTCTTCATGTTGGTTTAAGATTTTTAAACAACTAATTCTGGGCTGTGGGAGGAAACCGGAGTACCCGCAGGAAACCCACCAAGCACGGGGAGAACACACAAATTCCTCGTGGCGGCAATCGATCCCAGACCCTTGAAGGTGCAAGGATAGTACAAGGATCGAATAGTTCTAACCATTGTTCCACTTGTTTAACGCACCAACATAAATATTTGGAAATGAAAGCTGAAATTCTCATCTATTCTCTCATTTATCATTTCCTCTCAAACACAAATATCTGTGTATAGCAAAAACAAAAGTATTGTCACTGATGCTCCAATATGTTTGGATTAAACAGTACACTTATTGTTCTTTTTATATGGATATGGACCTTTCTCTATACAGCTCCTTATACAGCCTGATGACAAAAAGAAACATAATATCCACATGATTTTTATGCTCTTTAAACTGTTCACTTTGTTCTATCCTCTAAGTTTAAAGTAAACCCAAACCATACTCACACAAGTTCCTCCCAACACATGTTTTTCCTTTTATTTGCAATGTGTCTCTACACCTGTGTAACATGTAATGACAGTAAATATGCCCTAAAATGTGCAGTGAAACATGAAACTCTGTTTAGTTATAAAGGTATATAAGATAAATTTGATTTTTTTTTCTCTATTTGTATTTTTCTTTTATTTTTTGGTTTATTGTTTTTGACCACATTTTTGTGCTCACTGGCCAGTTATTTTGGATTAGTTGTCCCCCTCATCTGCACTGCCTCCTGCAGCTGAAACACTAAAGCTCATGTATTTGTGCACAGACTCGGTCAAAGTTTACATTCCTGCTAAGTGGGTCACACATGCTGTAAACTAGCAAATCCTGTAGGCCTCAATTCCTTTCTCACACCTAACCTGTTTAGTAAGTGTGAATCAGGAACAATCATTCAGATCAGCAATGTTAATTTGTCTTTAGTGATTGTTTTATCCTGGTGAGGGTCACTGTGATCTAGAGCCTATTTTGTAATCAGCCATTAGGTTGTAAAACACCCTAAATAAGGCTCCAGGCCATTGCAGGGAAGCAGGCACACACATTCAAGTTTCAATTTATTCTAGCCAGTTCACGTACTGGCAATGTGAGAAGAAACTGAAGGAAACCCACATGAACACAGGAAGGACATCCAGGGAAACTCTCCTCAGGTTAAAGATTAATTACAGCAAAAATCTACAGTTTATTGGCTGTTTAAAGGTGTTTTCACATTAGGGCCCAGTATAATTTCTAGTAACACTTGACCCCAAAGTCCAGTTTAGTTTGATTAGGAGAAAGCACAGGAACAATTGTTCCTGGGCAAGGTACAAATAAAACGTGCCTAATATGAGTCTGTTTATCATGACGGATGATTTTCTAAATGCTTTCTGTTTTTCTGGTCTCTGCAGGTCACAAATGAGATTAACCCAGTGCTCTCGTATTCGTACATGGCTGTACTGGTGCCTGTGTTTCTTCTGACTGACTACCTGCGATATAAACCTGTCTTGGTCCTGCAGAGTATGAGCCATGTCTCCATTTGGCTCCTACTAATGCTGGGCACTACCTTGTTGGAGATGCAGTTTATGGAGTTTTTTTATGGCATTACAATGGCGGCACGTGTTGCCTACTCCTCTTACATTTTTTCACTTGTGCCAGCAAATATGTATCAGCATGTGGCTAGTTACTCGCGCTCATCTGTGCTGCTGGGTGTGTTTACCAGTTCAGTGACAGGTCAGCTGTGTAAGTCGCTAACTGAGATCTCATACGGCACTCTAAGTGCCATCTCACTGGGCTTTGTCTCTTTTGGCCTGTTGCTCTCCACCTGCTTGCCGTGGCCAAAACAAAGTTTGTTTTTTAACAAAAACCACAGACATGCGGATAGATCTGCTACTCAGTCAGAACTGGACAAAATGAAACCAGATGAAGTGGTTATACAATCAGCAGGTGCCTGTAGCAGTCGGAAAACCTTTTTCAGCATGGACTCTGTATTCATTCAGATGTTGAAAGAGATTCGCAATGTTGTGAAAGTCCCCAGCCTAAGACTGTGGAGCCTGTGGTGGGTGTTCAACTCGGCTGGGTATTACCTGGTGGTGTTCTACGTGCACATTCTTTGGAACACGTTGGATCAAGCCAAAGACCAGAAGCATGTCTATAATGGAGGGGTTGAAGCTGCCTCAACATTGCTGGGTGAGTTACACATGATCTGTCACAACCATCAAGAGTATAGCCCTACAAGGCTTGGGTCAGTAATTGATATCGTATATATTCCCTAACCTGCTTTTTTTTTTTTCTTGTTCTTTTTTTATTTTGTCCTTACTTGCAATGTGGAGCACATTGCCTGAACAGGTTTATGTCATCATGATTAGTATGAAACATAGTGTTTTGATGTTTTATCATTTAAAAATGACTTTTAGAACTTGTCTGTTTTAGCCCCTAAAATCCACAACAATGAGGTATGACTTTGCAGCAATACGCTAGATTTTCTGATTAGACATTTCTTAATTAGCACCTCATTAGCCTTTACAATAGTAGTATTTGGAATGGCCTGTAATATGTAACTGAGCAGTTGTATTGTGGCGTGCATTCAGAATGATCTTTGCAGTTCCAGAGAGGTTTTGTGTTTTGTGTTTTTTTTCTGACAGTGATGTGATTATGAAGAATCAAAGCTGTTGAAATGAAGAAAGGATAAATCATTTATTTGGTTGAATAGGTTGCAAGGCACTATTGCTAATATGCTTCTTTCATAATTATGTAAAATGTGTTTGTTTTGTTTGTTTAAAAGTAACTCTTGACTGACTGTGTGTATAATCCTTTATAGAGAGATTCTAATATGGTTCTAATATGATTAGTATTGTAGAAAATAATGCTTTGTTTCTGTGTCCCAGGTGCATTAACATCGTTTGTGGCAGGATTTGTGAAGATCAAATGGAACGTCTGGTCAGAACTAGTAATTGGGGTGATCACTGCAGCTCAAGCTGGTTTGCTGCTTCTCATGGGCACTACCACCAACATCTGGGTGTGTTACATGGCCTATATCCTCTTCAGAGGCTTTTACCAATTCCTGGTTCCTATTGCTACGTGAGTACTGCAGGCTCTGAATAATTACCTTCATTACATAAGTACAACACTATGCAAAAGTCTTAGGCATTCTGTAAAGTTTATTTTTCGTAATAAAGTTTGTTAAACATGCTTATTTTATGACTTCATTATAAAGTTGGTACAAAAACATTTCTGATTTTCAAATATTTATATCCCCCCCCCAAAAAATTTAACCTTACAAGAAACTAGCATATTATGTAAATGACCACTTCAGACAAAAGTAAGAAATAAATAAAGAAAGCTTACGGATTTTGCATGTATGAAAAAAGAAACATGTGCGATAAATTCCGCAGAAGTACTGTGGCTGGTTTTGGTTTTTTAAATTAAGAAAGTTCCTTAGAAAATTGCACAAATTATACCTGGGACTATATTGTAAGCATCACACCAATTATTGACTTTGCTTCATTAATTATTGTTTACTGCTTTTTATAGTATTTTTTTAAATGTAGAAACATGTAGAAGACATCCTTGCTCTACAGCAGTTATTTGAACGTGTCTTTTGCAGACTTTTGCACACAATACTCCACAGACTGTATCAGGCAGTTAAGGTATTTAGGCAAAATATATTTTTAATTTACACCAGTCTACACTGAGTATTCGCTGCTGATTAAAGTGGATATGGTATCGCTATATCCGTTTTTTTTTTTGGAATGTAGTTATTGCTGCATTGTCTCCATGGCCACATCTTGTGTATGTTCTAGCCTTAACATAATGTTTGTGTAGGTGGGAGTAAAAATCTGTACCCGTGTAAGCTCTTGTAGTTAATCGCATGCTGTGTACAGCTGCAAAATCCTCATCATTAGTAAGAGAAAAGTAAAATCTCTGTCAGCCATCTGATGGTCAAGGAGCACATCTGCAGAAAATAAAAAAAATATAACTAATTAATAAATAAATGGTTATTAATTTATTAATAATAATATTATAAATTTTTCTTTTGTCTTTTAAATAGTTTTCAGATTGCTTCTTCTCTTACTAAGGAGCTATGTGCTCTAGTCTTTGGAATAAACACCTTCCTGGGAACGATCTTGAAGACTGTAATTACTCTAATTTTAGTAGATAAGAGAGGCCTTGGTCTGCCAGTACACTCTCAGGTACGTGACATGTTTTCATTGGTACAAGCAATATTAGTTTTTGTACTTAAATTAAACAGAAATTCTGTTTTAGTTATTGAAAGACATAATTAGATGTCTATTACTTGCATTTATACCGATTAGCCATATAACCCCACCTAACATTAACACATTGATATCAATTATCAATAGTAATTTATATTAAACCCTCCCATTTTATCTGGGCTTGGGACCAGCACTTCTAATGGCTGGTACGTACCAAAACTGGTTCAAGGATCAATAATGAATCAGCAACAGGGTCATGGGCTCCCGATTTAATGATGTGGAGCACAGGCTAGCTTGTTTTGTCCAATATATGAGCCTCTGTAGCACAGATAGCTGAAAATGTTAATACTGGCTCTGATAGAAAGGTGTCTGAACACATAGTGCATCACAGCTTGCTGCATAAGGGATGTGTAGTCACAGAATTGTTAGAGTGTCAATATTCATCCCTGCAACTCAATGTGCACTTGAACATCAGAACCAAACCAGAGAAGCAAACAAGGCGGGAAGTGGCCTCGCCTCATGAATTGCTGGGAATACTTACTTGAGGAAGAGAAGCACTGATGCACTTTGTGAAGAAAACAAGATGGCAGAGGCTGTGTGATGCTCAGGGCAATGGATTTTGTGTCATGGCATTTTGTGTCATGGCATTTTGTGTCATGGCTTTCATGTGGATATCACTTTGTCATGTACTGTCTACCTAAACATTGTTGGAGACTAAATACACCTCTTCATGGCACTTTCAGCAGGATAATATAACTGGCTGCATTGCGAAAACTGTTCAAGAATGTAAAAACGGAATGATGAAGCGTTCAGGGTATTGACTTGATGTCTAGAAGCAAAAGGAAATACAGAGTAACACATTTTTTCTTTGCCATTTCAAAGCTCTACATGCTACATTTGTTAATATATAAGGCCATTGATCAGGAAACTAGAATAATAGAACCAGAATACACTATGATGGAGTTTAATGAAAAAAAAAAAAAATCACTGATGACTTGTATACTTGGCCACTAAATCATGTGTCATATGTTTTTGTTGTTGTTTTTGTTTGTTTGTTTGTTTTACAGTTTTTTGTGTACTTCTTTTATTTAACCCTGCTGACGGTGGTTTATTTGGGCTGTGCTGCGTGGGTTATCACTCATCATTACCGCAGTCAGAGGCGAGAGCAGGTTCCAACAGAAGCAGCTACACCGATTGAGCTTAGCCCTGTAGAAAATCATCCCACTGAAAAGACGCATGTCTCCAATGGATCAACAGTAAGGACGTGAAAAGTCAGTGAATTCAGCACTGTTCATGGTGAGGTTCTCTCACTTAGAAATGTTTGGTTTATCATTGCAATTCTCTAAAGAGACTTTTGTGAGAAACTGTGAATTATTGAAACTTAACAGAGGAATGTCTTTATTTTAATAATTGCAATATGAAAATTCCTTTCACCTTTGTGTGTATGTATGTGAGTACGCTGCAGTTCATTTTACTGTCTACAGGAAGAATTTTTACTGTCTACAAGAAGATGCAAAAAAAATTAAAGAGGAAGTAAATGTTTATTTTATTTTCAATATTATGCCTCTTAAAAATAAGAAATTAATTGTAAATTAATTGCAGATAAGACCACTTGCATAAGACACTTTGCTTACCCGTGTAAAATTATAATAGGTGGAAATCATTCCTACCTAGTACATAAACCTTCATAAGAGTAAAGCTATTACCTCCCTTTAAAATAATAGTTTTACTCTCATGAATGTTTATGTACTAGGTATGAATGATTTCCATCCAAGTTCTCTTAATGAAAATGCGTACTAAGGCATGTTTTTTTGTTTTTTCCCCTGTATTTTATAATTTTTAAAATACATTTTCATTTTGTATCTACACCCACTTATCATATTTTCATTTGCTGGAAAATAATGTACTTTGTGAGTTTATTAAAACATAGAACATCGTTCAATGCAATACATAAAGTGGTCTAGTTAATCTTTTGTTATATTAGTGACATGGTTGATAATTAGGAAAGGCAAAGGCTTAATAATTATCTGATGATTATTTAGCAAAATACATTGTATATTTGAGTTGCAATAGGAGCACAAGTTGGCAAGCTCAAATTATTTTATGTTTAACATTTTAGTTTAATATAAAAAAAAGTGCTCACTGATAAGGGGATGATATTTTTAAAATGGTTTAGTGTGGTTGCACTGTACCAGTTGGACCCATTGTATCGAGTATGATGTCCTGCAGAAATTTGCTGAACATCATTTCATTTCATATCCGTTGTGGAGGTTTTCACAGGAAAAAAAGTGAAGATTGTATCCATGTGCAAAAAAGAATGGACCGAACAATATACAGTATATAATAACGTACTCGATGTTTAATTTATATACTTAAATGTATTGATGTAAGCACTGATCAGATGCTGTGCATAATTAATTTATTAATCACCCGTTTCCATCTCAGTGACCTGAGTGCTAAGAAATGTTTATGGAGAGATGTTTTCTTTACTCGAGTTTGATTTGGTTGTTTGTTTTCTTGTAATTTTCTGTATATTACAGTTACATATAGAAGAAAATAATAGAGTTTAAAGTTGACCGTAAATATACATATTTTTATTCAAGCTGGAAACTTTGCTGGAATTTATTGATTCTTTGTTAGTTATCAGTATGGGTTATATTCCATCTTTTGCCAACTTCAAACATTTGACATTAGACACTGAACATTTTTTGTAAAATCTTTCACTGAAAACCATTGTATTGTCAAGATTTGTAATAAATCTTTTGGAAAATGACAATTCTCAAAGTATTTAATGCGAGGGATTTCATTATAATTGAATGGCACCCTTGATAAAAAAATATTGGTGTTTTGTTTTGGTAACAAGAAGAGATTGTGGACTCTTGAGATTAAAAACAGCCCTTTTGTCTTTACACTGGTGTTTTTTTGTTTTTTTTATACTATTACTGTAAAAAAATTTGTAGTGAATCACACGTAATTGGTAGCAAGGAAAACATTCTGGGTAGTTGAAAAATATTTTTAGAATAGGTTGATGAAGATAGGCACTGCTCTAGTCTTCTCCAGCTGCTTTGCTCAGTGCAACATTTAAGTTAAATTTAAAGATTTAACACTAACATGTCAGGAAAAACAAAAACAGAATCACTTGTTTGGAAAAATGACTTATGGACTCATAGAAGCTAATCACCTTCTCAATGGCACAAAAAGCTTTGTTCATCTAGACTTCACAATATCTTCACTCTTCTTTGCAGAACTAACAAGTTAATTAACAAGTTACAGTAAATTAAATTTGTTGGTGTCCTTTTGTGGTGTGAAGTCTTCAAGTCATTTCACAGATATTCATTGAAGTTTAAGACTGGACTCTGACTAGGCCATGCAAGGACATTTATTTTTTCCTTCAACCAATGTTTGATCAGCTTTGCTGTATGCTTTGAGTCGTTATCATGTTGAAAGGTAAAACTTCTTCACTCTGACAACTTTCTGGTAGAGGGCAGCAGATTTCTTTCAAAAATTTGATTGTATTTTGCTCCATTCATTTTGCGTCTATCCTGATGAGTGCTTCAGTCCCTGCTGCAGAGAAACACCTCCATAATAATTGCCTTTTTCTTGAAACCCTCCCATATAAGTCAAAGTTGTGGAGAATTTGTGACATTGTTGTCACATGCACACAATAGCCACTCTTTGTCATAAATTTCTGCAACTGCTTCAGAGTTGCTGTAGGTGTCTTGGTTGTCTCTCTGACCAGTTTTCTCTGGCTCTTTCATTCAGTTTGTAGCAATGTCCTGATCCATGGAGGGTCTGTGTCATACCAAATACCTTCCATCTTTTATTAATAGACTTCACTGTGCTCCTAGGCAGTGCTCTGGTTTCTTTTATTGCACTTTGTGAAAGGCCTCAAAGAAACTCATGGGTGTCTTCCATAGTACTCTGACCTCGCTTCATAGGTCAACAGGGATATGGATGTCTGTAGTTCATGCCGTTCCTGAGCTGCCATTGATCCGGACTCTCTCTGCCCTCTGGACCTGTCTGACTCATCCTGGTTCCTTTGCTTCTGGCTCGAGATCTCATCACATGGATGCCCGTGTGTCTCTTTGGGATGTGTCCGGTATCTGGGGACAGTTTAACTCTACTATGAAGACGGTTCTGGTCTCGACTGATGTCGACAGCTGTTACTCTGAGGACTTGGCTGCAGTCGCTCGATAGTTCAGGACTGAAATTTCCTACAAGTCCACCTGAGCCTCCAATAACTACCTGGACTCCATTATTAACATCAGTTAACATCTGTTAACAACTGCTAAACTGAACTAACACACAGTATGAATGCAGATCAATTCCTCCTTTCTGTTTCACCCAAATGAGGATGGGTTCGCTGTTGAGTCCGGTTCCTCTCAAGGTTTCTTCCTATTGCCATCTCAGGGAGTTTTTCCTTGCCACTGTCGCCCTCAGCTTGCTCATCAGGGACTGATCATTTTGATTAATTCACATTCCATACAAACTTAAATAACTTTTTTATTTATTAATTTAAGTATTTCAAATTAATTTACTATTAAATATTTTTTAATTGTGTAAAGATGCTTTGCGACAATGACAATTGTTAAAAGCGCTATACAAATAGCTTTCTTACCCTTAGGGGTTGTTACCTGAATGCCTTTCCTTGCACAATTTAGTGCATTCTCTGATGTACACCTACTTCAGTTCTCCAGGTACTCAAAAAAGGCCATTAATAAGTTGATTACTAAAATCAGATGTTCTGGAAATAGAGAAAACGCTCACTGTGCAGGACAGGGTTGTGTACCACGGCTTTAGAGCATCCATCTATCCATCGGTCTATCCATTTTCTCTTCCATCCAGGCATCCAGCATTTATTCTTCAAAGGTGTCCCTTTTACTGCAGATGAGCGCACACATTTCTGAATGTCAATGCTTCTCATGCTGTCTCTAAGGCTAGGTCTAGCCACCCTTTGAAATGATCCCTCTGGTCTAGAGCTTGTGACTATAGGTCAGGATTGGGAGCCAGACTGACTAGTTAATCAATAGCTTCAACTTTCAGCTCAGCTCTCTTTTCATCACAACTGACCAGTACAATGTCCGCATACCTGCTGATGCTGAACAATCTGTTAGTTGCTCCCTCAATCGAACAAGATCATCAAATACTTAAACTCTGCTTGATGCAATATCTTAATCCCCACTTGAATGAGACAACAAACCCTTTGTCCCTTATCCAAAGAAGCCATCAGGACCATATCATCTGCAAATAACATTGGCTTCCATTGACATCCTTACGTCGTCAAATTGGACACTTTCCACCCCATTGTTGCACTTGGAAATTTTGTCAGTGAAAATTGTGGGGGAAAAAATGTGACAAAGGTCAGGCCTGGCAATGCCTATCAGTCTGGTTATATAGAGACCTACAGTAATGTTTGGCTGTCAAATATTAGGAACACTTCTCCATCTTCAATTCTTCCAAACAGTCCCCAGCAGAATGCTTTGCCCTGTGGCATTGTGATAATTTAAACTGTATAATGTTTAATCAGAATAGTAGTTTGGTTTGTGGTAACTTAGCTTGTTCATCTCCATCATTATTACATAATGTGATGCACGAGATGTGATTGATTTTTCAGCTAGAAAATGAACAGATGGTTGTGAGTGTGAGTGTGGTCTGTGTTTGTGAGAGTGAGAGCAAGAGAGTGACAAACTAAGCTAAACTAAGACTGAATGGACTGAAAGTTTCCTTTTGTTTTTGTTTCTGTGGTTTGACCCCCCGCTCCCCCCCCCCCCTTCCAGGCAAGAGACAAAAAAAGTTCCCAGTCATCTCACCCTGAGCACACTATGTTCTAGAGCTGCATAATGCCACAGAGGCCAGCCGAGTCATTCCTGCTTAAAAACTGGCTGAATACTGCTTGTGTCTTTCTAAAATTCTCTATGTTTAATTGAGAATTTCAGATCCGGTGCCTGGGAAGACCACTGAAAAACACCGAACTCACTGTCATGTTCATGAGCCCAGTTTCTGACGTCATGCTTTATGCTGCTGGAAGAGGCCATTGGCTGAGTGGAACACGATCTGCCCTTCTGCTTATGTAGCCCTTTTATCTCATGGTTAGATGGCTTCTGTATTCTTAGATACATTTGTATCTAAGAATACATTTGTATGTATTCTTAGACACATTTGTACACAGTGGTTATCTGAGTTACTGTAGTTGTTTGTCTGAAATTTAAAGCTCACTATTAAAAGACCCAGTGGAATGAAATCCATGCAACCTTTTTTATTATGTGTGACTGACCAAGAGAAATGCAACACAAACATCTGTAAAATCATATACAACGAGAGGTACATCCATACATAAGGTATAATGGTGTCATGCAGTGATGATCCCATAACACCTTCATGAAAAAGGCATGGAAAAATCGTATGAACCCTGCTTTGCCCTCCCTGGTAGAATTTTCATGTTTAGTAGGATACACATTTGTATACACTTGTAACCTTGTACAGTTTGGGAGAAAATGTAATGTTTATTTAATAGTCCATGTTATGAAATAAACATTTATTTATAAAATTTATTTTTCAATGAAGTTAGAAAAATGTTTAGTGCATGTGGTCATTTTCAGGTCTTGGAAAAAGAAAATCCAAATTGTCCAAAATTCTGTATTAACAAGTCAGACTTTTGAAAAACTGAAATTGGCATTTGCCAAGAAAAATGCAATCAATGCATCTCAGCTTAATTTACATTTACTGATTGTTAGACTACTGTAATGTAATGAATACTGGAATGTAATGCCTCTTGGCTGTTTCTCTGATTAATGCTCTTCCTGCCCGGGTGCCAGGTGCCAGTCCATTGCAAGGCATTTTGCATGTCTATGGACTGTGAGAGGAAACCAGAATACCTGGAGAAAACCCACCATGAACGGGGAGAACATGCAAACAACACAAACCCAGTGGTGGGATTCAAACCTTTGATTCTGGAGGAGCAAAGCTACATTGCTAACCACTACACCACCATGCCACCCAAAACCAATACTGTCTTTACTTATTCAGGCTATTAGAGATTATTTCCCTATTAAATCAATGAATCATTAAACATGTCTCACTGAAATATCTGGATATAATGGCTGGATACTGTATTGCTTGCTTTGTGAAAAAAATATATAGTTTTACTGTTTTATTGTACCATGCTTTTTAGAAGTGTGACCATCAGGGTGTCATTTGATTGCCAGACTGCATCTTTGAAAGGCAGCTGTGTAGGCAGCTCAGTTCCCAGGTCATCTTATGACCAATGAAGAAAAATATTATGTTTACCAAATCCCTGTGAAATCAGACTTAAGAGGAAACCCATCCTCATTTAGGTGATACCAGATAACTTGACCATAAATGAATCCATTCTGAAACAACGTGATACATAGTAAAATGTGTAAATGTTTAACAAGAAATACTTTTCAAGTAACAAAGTCCGTATTTTTGTGGAGCTGTCAGTTGAGACTTGGATACAAAACTGTTTATACCAAATGCAGTCCAAAATCATCTCACATCTTGCAAATCAAATTTGCATTTAAACAATTTTATTTCTGTAACATTGTTTTAAAAATAGCAGTAAAACATTATCTTCATGTTTAATTAAATGAGCAGTGAGATGTTACTCAACATCTTGTAGAATTTACAACTGGTCAGCATGTTTTGTATATTTGCCCAAACAGGCAAATGTTTATTCCGTGAAAAAAACTTGATATGGCAATTAAAATATTTTACTAAATTTCCAAAATCTACATATAATGTTATAACGGATCTGGTAAATCTGTCTAATCATTTTTATATTCTATTTTTAAATATATATTTATATAATGTTTTTTATTATTGAGACTTTTAAAATTATTCAATTAATAGCTGTGTAAAGGTATAATAATATATGAATTTACATCCCAAAACTATCGAGTTTTTATCAACTAGTTACATTATTTACCCTCTAGATGGTAGTCAAAGTCCACAGATCAATCTGTCTAAATCAGCATATACTCGAACTTCCTTCACATTTACACCTTTTGCTGGGCAAAACAAATCAACACACACCCATTTATTACAAAACAAATTAATATTTAAAACCCATTTTTTAAATATCAGACATGTTATGTTTGCATTAGTATTTATTCAGTAAAACCAGTTTTAAAAAAAAGTGTAATCATACTAAGCACACATTTATTTACTTATGTAAGAAATTGTCAGGCATTAAATTCCTTTTTAATATGAATTCTGTAATTTTGAGACATGTAAACTTAACAGATCTCATGTGATATCATCAAAGGCACTTTGATCAGCATCAAACTGGAAAAGAAATCATGGAGAAGGAAAATTATGAGTTTAGATTTTTTTTATTAGGCTATGAAATTGGCATGGATAATTATGGGGCCGACCTTAAGAGGGTTGTGCATAAACAAATGCCCAAATGTCTCACTGAAATTAAAGCTTTTGTGATCTCTTTTCAGTTTATCATAGGTATGTTGGTCCTCTAGAAGTTCATTGACTTTGCTGTGGTAATCTGTAGTATTGAAGATGACAGCACATCTTCCATTATCTGCAGGCAGGATGGAGATTATTTCGTTTCTGTCATGAGCTTCTAGGGCCATTGGTTGACCATTGACTAATACTGCAGAGACTTTCAGTCTGAGTTGTTCGGCTTCTGCCACTGGTAGATTGTTGTTCCCTATAGTGTGGGCTATTGATTTAATGAAATCCATTCATTCGCGAAATCCGTTTGGGTGTGATGGCATAGTTTAGGCCTTTGGCTAAGATCTCTCTCTCTGGCTAGGTGAGTTCCCTGTCTGAAAGGACTTGTCTTATTCTTTCCCTTAGGGAGTTCTTGTGAATTTTGAAGGATCATGTTGGCTCTGTGACCCCTGATGGTGGATTGTAAAATAAATAATAATAATAAAAAAAACAATCCTGAGTTAAAAACCTTCTCCAGAGTGCTCAGGATCTCAGGCTGGGGCAAAGGTTTAGATTTCAACAAGACAATGACTTGAAGTACACCTCCAAGAAAACACAGGAGTGACTGTTTTTTCCTCTGTGAACAACCAGACGCCGGACCTGATCACAATGAGAATCTCTGTACCTGAAAATGTTTGTTTGTCCAACCTGGCTGGGTTTTAATGATTAAGGTGTGCCATGCTTATAGCATCATTCACAAGCAGTCCTGTGGCTGTCGTTGTGAATAGGTCTGTGTGATGGGTCTGAATACTTATGTAAATGGCATATTTTTTTCATAAAGAAAACACACCAAATACAGGACCTGTTTTTACTTTGTGTGTAGAATGATGAGATAAAAAAAAGGAATCAAACCCAGGAAAACATACGGTACAATGTGGAAAACTTGATAGGGGCTAAAACCTTTATGTCCTACATTACAAGTCTACTATACCAGCCTCTGGAGGCAGTGTTATGGTCTGGGTTAGCTCTATGGTTCAGTTAGCTCTACACTCAACAGTGGTATCTGTCAATAACATGAATTTGCAATGCTACAAACCTTTGAAATCTTGTCGTCATCAGTTTGGGTCACACAACCAACACCAAGACTCAGTAGTTAAATTTGCCATGATACCTGCCTGATCATTGTCAAACAAGTCCTTCTTTTTAAATGACATTATAAAATCTTGTCAGGGAGCCTTTCTGTTTTTAATTGAGAACTCTGTTCAGGTGATGATCTGTATCCTTCTCACTACAGCTTCTTAAATTCTCCAAGGACTACTGATCATACTGAATCTAATGATAACTGCATTCAAGCTTTGTCTAATATCATTTCATTCATGGCCTTCCAATCTGATAAACTGATGATTTTTGGGGACTTATGAATATTCCTATATGCTGTCCTTTAAAACCCATCGTCTGAGTTATTATTACTTGTTTACTCTTTTAAGCTCATCCAGTCCCATGGTCTCAGCTCCAACATTACAGAAGGGACATACATTACGTTTCAAACCTATAAGTTGTTTATATAAATGTTTCTGATCACTTTGTTTGTGTTCGACTCCTTGCTGTCTTTTTCCCTCTCCATCTCTACCCAATCCCATTCCCTTGTCCAATGCATAAATTCAGCCACAGTCAGTCACTTTTCTAAAAAAAAAAAAAAAAGAAACATTCATGCACCTACTTTATATCCTGCTTTAACCCTGAAGAGCTTATTACACTCTTCAGCTTTTCTTGCATAGACACACT
>JAAGKR010009907.1:7774-20274 GCA_011419295.1 Clarias macrocephalus
AATAATAATAATAATAATAATAATAATAATAATAATAATATCACTCATTACATTAAAGACCATCAGATTATTTTTACCTTTTAACTGTTTCTACAAACTCTTTACCCGTCAACGCCGGTTACTTACAGTAAGCTAGTTAGAAATAAGCATCGACAGCCGCTACAGGGGAAAGTGATCACAGTGGATATTCAAGCCGAACTGGGACTTTTGATCATGGACATGTCGAACAACTTGAGGTTCATATTAATTTGCCCACATGTCCCTCTCACAGACACACCCATCTGTCTCTTTCAAAGACACACCCACATGTCCCTCTCACAGACACACCCATCTGTCTCTTTCAAAGACACACCCACATGTCTCTCTCAAAGACACACCCACATGTCCCTCTCACAGACACACCCACATGTCTCTCTCAAAGACACACCCACATGTCCCTCTCACAGACACACCCACATGTCTCTTAAAGACACACCCACATGTCTCTCTCACAGACACACCCACATGTCCCTCTCACAGACACACCCATCTGTCTCTTTCAAAGACACACCCACATGTCTCTCTCAAAGACACGCCCACATGTCTCTCTCAAGTTCACATATGCCTCTCTCAAAAACACATCCACATCTCTTACAAAGACATTCATATCTGTCCCTTTCTAAGACATAGCCATGTGTCCTTCTCAACGACACACCCGCCATGCGTGATGTGATGGACCTATTTCTCATGCGTAAAGACTTCTGCCTTCAAAATGATACTGCCATTATCTCAGGTGTGGATTGGGACACAACCATGCACACTCAGCTTAGCCTCACACACACACACACACACACACACACACACACACACACACACACACACACACACACACACACACACACTCCAGAAAGTTTTCACAAGGTTTTTTTTTCTTCTTCGTGAAATCTCTCGTGTAAATACTTTTGCAAACAGTTTCAGACTGAACCGGTTCGTATCCTGCGTGAGGAACGAGGCTCTGTCTCTCTTATTTTAAGACGTTCTCTGCTACGCTTTGTTAACATGCAAGCAGCTTAAACTCTCCTCAGAAGCTACGACAAAGACAAACATCCTCCTCGTTCCCGATGTTGCACAAATCTTTACTCTGCATTCCTGCGCTGTTAAAGAAAATGCAGTGAAAATGTCTTGAGTATACAGCAAACTAATGATAAGATTATTAAACCTTTTTTCTAGGCAAATTTTGCTAAATCTCTAAGGGTAAGTGTCTTGCTGTAGTGGCAGATCAGACAAGACAAGATTTATCTAGATATACTGTAGGCTTTAATAATCTTATATTAAGACATTTTAGTTACATTGGACTAGATTTAAGATATTTCCACTTGCTGTCATTTTTTTTTTCGCAGTGCGAATTTAGATTTATTTTACATAATAAATCTAATCTAGAGAGCAGAACCTCACTTACTGTACATCAGGACTAAGGCAAGAGTGTTGCTATGGTTATGGTAAGGACTTCATGTACAGTATAGGCATTATAATATATAATTACCCTAAATAAATAGGTTTTGAACTGAGAACTGACTTTAATCTGCCGGTGAACCACGGGGCGAAGGACGGGGGACGGAGGTGCCGTGACACTCTATATTCCCCTTTGCTAAAGAACTGATGGAGAAGAAAGACTCGTGTAAAATGAAAGAAAGAATAAAAGAAGAGTATTCTGTTTCAGAGAGGTTTTGTCGACGCGGCAGGCCGCCTGTATCCGGTTACACAAAACACCTGCAGACGTATAGAGAGACAGAGAATGAAGGAGAGAGGAAGGGAGAGAGATGAAGGGAGAGAAAGGATGAAAGTAATAGATAAAGTGGATGAAAATGGATAGCGGTGCTCCCAGGTCACGCAGGATTTATTTCACTGCGTCCAAAATAACTAGTTTTTTAAAGAAGTGACAGAGGGGACGAAAGAGGAGAATGAGAGTGTGTGTTTTGTGTGTGTGTGTTTTGTGTGTGTGTGTGTGTGACAGTGCGTGAGAAAGAGATGGGGGTGTAATGTCTTGAAGGTAAAGGAAAAAAAAAACAGGAGAAAGAGAAAAAAGGGTGAAGTGTACAAGTCTAATCTCAGGGGGTGAAGCGGCTGCCCAGAGCTCACAGCGCGGCGGAATGACAGGAGTGAATGAGGAGTGATGGAGAGAGAGAGAGAGAGAGAGAGAGGGGCAGCGTTATCTGTCTGTAAAAAGACTCCACATGGCAGACTGTTAAATATGTACTATACTACAAGATCCACCTGACAAATGTCATCTTAAAGCAGGCGGTTTTATACGCCATGTGTTATTGGTATATTTATTTTATTACCGTATATTCCACAAGAAATCTCCCAACACTGCTGATTTTTTGTTTTTCATTAATAAACAAATTAATAGACCATTTTTCAGTTTAGCGCCCCCTAGTGGAAAACTACATCCGACATGGTCACCCAAGCAGTGTGGAAATGCACGTTCCAGTTTAGTGCCCCCTAGTGGATATAGTATCATACAGGGAACCGGGGCAAACCCAGTTAATCCGCTCTTAAGGCAAAAAATTCGTATTATGAATCGCATTTTATCAGAGGAAATAATGTGAAAGCAGATAATACGTTCCAGCCACTTCCATTACCAATTTCCAACACTATCATCATATTTTTTTTGCATATTAAAACAAAATTAAAATATAAAAAGACATGTAAATGAAATAAAATATGAATATCTATTAAATAAATAGACATTAATCTTAATTTATGATTCCTTTTGGCAACGGCTGCTTAAAAAACCAAACTGACTCCCTTTTCTTCTTGCTACCGTCCTTCTGTTCATTCTGGGGCTCCATGGTGCTACTGTATGTCTTCACTAAATCATGGCACAAAATGCAAGAAAAAGATTTATTTTAATATAAAAATATTTACGCTAGCTTCGTTTGGCTTTCCAAGCTCCCGGATGTGCGCGCGACTATGCTCGTCTGCCAAGCTACCACTGTCAGTGTTTTAAAATGGTAGCTGTGTCACAGTGTTTGCTCAATTCCAAAATGATTTATTATCCCTATATAATAGAGAAACAATAATGTATCAGAACAAGTGCAGTAATACAAACCCGCTGCGCTGTTGTCAGAGCCGCTGTTGTAGAAAATGAATCAACACCTTCTGACCAATCAGAATGCAGAATTTAATAACTTAATCAGAATGAACAGACTTCATCGACATGAATATTTTTGTTTATCTACATCCGGCCAGAATAGAGTTACTAGAGTGATCATGCATAGTAAATTAAATGCACACACACACACACACACACACACACACACACACACACACACACACACACACACACACACTATAAAAAAACTCGTTAACTGCCTGGAGATAACTCTGTTTTTTCTTTTTCTAATTGTAATGTTTAATATAGAAATGTAACACGTTGTATTTTCACAGCTCTACAGTGTTCGACTTCCTTTAATCTTTACTCCGCAAACTTGCAAAACTTCACAAACCCGAGCCTTGGAAATAAACAAGCATGGTTTCATTCTCTGTTGTTGTGTCACACAGATATGGCAGGATGAATGGAGCTGAGATTGAAAGGGAGTGAGAGAGGGAGGGAGCGAGGGGTGATGGAGAGTGAATAGAGTTCACACCTCCAGGCTCTAAGATATCCGTCCCATGACATCATCCTAGTGTTCAAAAGAAGGGGAATTTCCCACCATTCACTCACTAGAGCTGATGATGAAGCTGGGACGAGTGGACTAACGGCTTTAGGGCTGGATTTGTAGCCGCTCCAGTGATTTACTGATCTCCTCTCATGAAACTTATTGTTAAGGTTTTTTTTTTTGTTTGTTTGTTTGTTTGTTTGTTTGTTTGTTTGTTTTTATTATTGATATTTTCAATCAGAGTGTCAGAGCAAAAACATGCTAATGTACCGACATCTGATATCAGGATGATGTGATGAAGGTCTGACACTCAGTGAGTCTGTACATATCTCACAAACCTGCCTGTACCATTACATGTGAGATTCATTAATGCATTTTAAGCCTCAGTTGTTGTCAAAGCGAGTAACCCTGTTGTAACATCTATTCAGACATTATCTCTACTGCTGGTGTAGTGTCGGGTCACATGGCCTCTTGTCATTACCAGTTAAGAGTGCAGGCGTGGCCTCTGTACATCACTCCCAGTTAAAGAGGTGGGTGTGGTCCGGCGGCGGCCGGTCAATAGGGGGCGCAGACGCCCTTAAAGTTAGGCAAAGAAGAATGCTACGTTAACATGTAATTATTTAACATAATCATTTATTTTAATAATGAAATTAAGTCATTTAGTCACAATATTCTGCTGTATTATTTATTTATTTAAATAAATAAATAAAAATTCTAAACTGTATTACGTTCATTCGTGTTGGTGTACGCGGGGCGCCGGACAAACGAGTGTCTATGTAGACACGTACATCTTTGAAAAGCATGTGACCTGAGGCTGAGCTCTGATTGGATCTTTATAAATCATTGTTCGGGCGCAGCGCTGTGCGCCCTGAACCCTCCCACTTTTGTTCTTAGCGAATCAATATTGTGTTTAAATATTTGGGCTCATGTGATTGGACCATGTGATTCTCAACGAGTCTTCCAGCACTTCTTACGGCGAGCGGAGCTGCTGACTGGATGCGATGTGAGTCAGGACTTTATTTTATACTAGTAGTGATGATGCGCAATCACCTGATAAATGCCTATTTACAGGCCAGCATTAAAAGTTTAATTAAATTTTTTTTGCACCAGATGCCACTGGTATGGCCTCTGTCTCTGTCTGCCCCAGTTAAAGAGGTGGGTGTGGCCTCTGTCTCTGTCAGTAAAAGAGAATAAGGTGGGTGTGGCCTCTGTACCTGGCAGTGGGATGAAGGAGATGTGGCCACCCCCTGTAAAAGAGGTGGGTGTGGCTTCTGTACTTGGCAGTGCAATGGGTGTGGCCTCTATGCTTCCTGGTATAAATGAAGAATAATTTGATGATAGGTTTATCGTCCTCTCGCTGCTCATCATCTTGCACGATGTTGCATATTTTCGCTTCCTCAACCGTACATCTGGAAGTGGCTCATTCACTAACACTTTAATTTCCCTTAAAAAAAAAAAAAAACATGAGAGCAGGTGATACACACACACACACACACACACACACACACACACACACACACACACACACACACACACACATATTTTTTACCATGCTGGCACCCACACACAGATTTAGCTCTGTTCTGTTGATTATTCTGTTAATTATATTCATTAGGTGTTAATGTATGATTGGAATAATATAAAGTGTGAGACAGTGTGTGTGTGTGTGTGTGTGTGTGTGTGTGTGTGTGTGTGTGTGTGTGTGTGTGTGTGTGTGAATAAATGTGAATTTCTGTGAAATTATGTGAAATAACAACACACATCGCTGCTCACTGAATAAAGTAATAGATAAGTAATGCTAATCAGGTTAGTCTTGTGATTTATTTGCTAAGTTTATTCAATTTCGTAATCATTTATTTTTTATATAGAAATAGTATTAATATGGGTTTTTAATTTTATATGAAAGAGAACACTGATCTGTCCATCTATGGGCCTCCTAAATCTTTTCACCGGAAATCATGGCTATCGGCCCCTCGAAGCCAAAGACTCAAGGACACACCCACATGTCCCCTTTCAAAGACACATGTCTCTCTTAAAGACACATTCATTTGCCCCTCTCAAAGACACACCCGCTTGTCTCTCTCAACCCACATTCTCTCTCAAAAACACAGCCATCTGTCCCTCTCAAATAAACACCCACATGTCTCTTAAAGACGCACCCACATGTCCATCTTACAGCCTCACTCATCAGTCCCTCTCAACGACACATCTACATGATCCTTACGCCATGTCCCTCTCATGGACACACCCATCTGTCCAGTTCAAAGACACACCCACATGCCTCTCTCAAAGACACACCCACATGTCCCTCTCACAGACACACCCATCTGTCTCTTTCAAAGACACACCCACATGTCTCTCTCAAAGACACACCCACATGTCCCTCTCACAGACACACCCATCTGTCCAGTTCAAAGACACATCCACATCTCTTTCAAAGACACACCCACATGTCTCTCTCAAGTTCACATATGCCTCTCTCAAAAACACATCTCTTACAAAGACATTCATATCTGTCCCTTTCTAAGACATAGCCATGTGTCCTTCTCAACGACACACCCGCCATGCGTGATGTGATGGACCTATTTCTCATGCGTAAAGACTTCTGCCTTCAAAATGATACTGCCATTATCTCAGGTGTGGATTGGGACACAACCATGCACACTCAGCTTAGCCTCACACACACACACACACACACACACACACACACACACACACACACACACACACACACACACACACAATCAATAAGCTGCAATTATGTGGTTATGATGTCATTGATTGGGGAAGCTGAGCAGCCATTAGTGACATAGTGGGAAAAAAGCAGCTCCGCAGAATGTTAATGCGCTCATCCACTAATCCAGCAGGAACACCGAGCGCTCGGAGACAGAGAGACAGAGAGAGGGAGAGAGGGAGAGATAAAGGAAATACTATCATTTCAAAAACACTATCTTTGTCTCACTTTCTGTGTTTGTCTAGATCTCTGTCTCTTGTATGTCTCACACACCTGACTCATTCTTCCCATGTCTCTCTCTCTCTCTCTATCTCTCTCTCTCTCTCTCTCTCTCTCTCTCACACACACACACACACACACACACTCAATCATATACACACAGGTGGTGTAAATCAGTACTCTGCTGTAATATGGAATAATTAAATGTTAATTAGCGCCGTATCAGAAACACTTAGAGAGTTTTCAGTGTGTGCATACAGATCGAAACACCTGTGTGTTTGTGTGTGTGTTGGTTTCTGTATCTTCTCTTCATCTCTTCCTCCTGTTTTCTCCTCTTTTCTATAGTGTTCTACAGTTCCCCCCTCCATCCTGGTGCTCTGCCTCTACACCTTCTTCACTCCAACTGTTTACATTCATCCATTCTCATTCCTTTCCATCTCTCCATTCCTATGTCTCATTCCTGTCAGCTTTTTCTTAATTCCTCCATCACTCCATTTCTTCATCCTTTCACTGATCACTTCTTCTCTTTCCATTCATCCATTAATGTCTTTTTATCTCTCCATTCTTATATCTCTCATTCATTCTTTATCCGTGTATGTTTCTTTTCTTGATCCCCCATCAGTCCATCTATCTACTGTACTATAGATATCATTCCTTCATCATGTCTCTTCGTCCCTCCAGCCATTTATCTCTCTGTCTAGCCGTCGTTTCATCCTTTGACCATTTCTCTTCACTCCTCCATTCCTGTCTCTTCACATTTTCTCTCCATTCTTCCACCCATCCGTCCCTCTAACGCTATATTAATCTCTCGATCTCTTCATCTACCTGTTCTTGGTTACTTTGACCCGTCTAGTCGTCCACCTCAGTCTTCTTCTCTACACCACTCCATTCCCGAGTCTCTTTAATGACTCTTCATCTATAAACCATCCGTTTCACGTCTCTCCTTTTCTTTTTTTCCCTCTATTTCATCCTCCCATCAGTCATATCTCTCCATCTCCATCATTCTTGAGCTCTTCTTTACTTTACCACTCTCCATTCATCCATTTTTAACTTTCCATCTTTCTGTTCTTACATTTCTACAATCCATTTCTTCATCTCTGTATTTTCATTAATCTCTACCTCTCCTCTTCTTCAGTCTTACTCCTTTTTCATCGTCTCTTCATCAATCCATTCCTGTGCCTTCTCGTTCAATCATCTTCTCATCCATACATTTCTGCCCCTCTCCATAAATTACGCTCACTTCTTTCCTTCATTTCATTTCATTTCATTTCATTTATCTCCACATTCCCCCAACACACAGATTATTTCATTCCAGGTTATCTTTACTTTTAGAGTTTCCTCAATCGCTTTTTCTTCTGTCCATGCTGTGCCTCTTCATCACTCGCTCTTCATGCATATATTCATTCTTTTCTTTACTTCTCAACACTCCTCCCTACATGTCTCTCTCTTCACCACTCCATCTCAGTTCATCCCTTCATGTCTCTACCTTGACAACTTATTGATCTCTCCATCTATTAGTCCATCCATCCATCCATCCATCCATCCATCCATCCATCCATCCATCCATCCATCTGTGTTCTTATATTTCTACTGATCCATCTCTCCATTGTTATGTTTTAGCTCACCTTCATAAATCCGTCTCTCTCTCTACGCCTCTATTGTTACTCATTTTTTTAATCTGATGTGTCCTATTTTCTTCCAATCTCTTCATCGCTCTGTCAGAATAAATGTCTTTTCGAATCAAAAAAATGAAATGAGAGAAACACTCACACTTTTCTTCACACAGAGAAACGTTTCACTGTCACTTCAGCGCAGGAGATGAAAACCAAATTTATTTTCCTTTTCACAATTGTTCACCATCCTCCAAAAAATCTCAGAGGGGAATAAAAAGCTTTGTGATTGCTCGGTTTTGTTTTCGGTAATAAATTTCCGCTGTTCATGATAAGGCCTGTGTATATTACACACACACACACACACACACACACACACACACACACACACACACACACACACACTAATTACTCCAGTCCCCAAGAGACAGGAGAAGCAACGACGCACATGTCAAGGACAACCTTATTTTACTATAATTGAAAATAAATTGCATTTGTTTTATTAGAAGGATGAAAGGTAAAAAATAAAAAGATGAAACAACATTATTTTTGTCAGTATGTGCTCTCTCTCTCTCTCTCTGTCTCTCTCTCTGTCTCTCTCTCTCAGTTCTTTTGTGCCCTTCATCTCTCTACTCATCTCTCTCCTCAGCATGACGACTCTACAATCTCAGCATGTTACACTCAACATCACTCTTTTTAATTAGTGCTTATCTGCTTAGCTGTAACACACACACACATGTCGTTTTCACATTATTGTAAAAAATAAATTCTGTCTCAACAAAAAACAGGATAGATAGATAGATAGATAGATAGATAGATAGATCAATTTCTCAATTTAAAGATCAGGGACCGCACTGACTAAGTGTCTCTGAAATCTCTCCTAAGTGGGCAAAAAGTCTTAGAGTGATGTAATTTTGGTCCTACTTTTAGGAGTAGAAGTAAGAGCAATTTAACAAAATTCTTAAAATAGGAAATCACTCCTACTTCCACCAAAATGTAGGAGAGCTCCGGAAGTGTCCTTCCTAGCAAGGAAATGGCGGTCAGGCAGAGCCGCGAGTGGAAGAGAGACGTTTTAATTAACACTGAGTCACACGGAGCTGATAAAAGATACGTTTGGAATGATAATTGGAATCCGTCTTTTTTTGTAACATATCGCGTGCGGAATGTAACTGGTTCATTAACGCACATTTCGTATGCCGTCTGAGCGTGTCTACTACTGTACGTGTTTTTAGTAACAGCAAAGATGCAGCTTAGAAACATTGACACAGCAACAGTGTCTGAAATAACCAATTAAACATGGCTCTTACAGCACCTCAGATTTATACATTTTCCCACCACGCAGCGTGAAATCAATGAAAAATAATCTTTTATCGAACCGTGGGCATCGTCTATAGCACACATAGTCAAATAATCGTATTTATTTATATACTTTTTTATATGTATATTAAATTATTTGAGTGTACATAACTATATATTTTTTTACTTCCTGTTATGAGCACACGCGACTGGACAGGTGGCACTGATGCTTTTAAATTGCCTCCCTCACTCTTTATCCTTAGAGGTTAGAGTAAGGCAGAATATTGCATTAATAATTTTTTTACATTTCACTCCCTCCTCCGCAAGCAAAACACTCTCATATTCTCTCCAGTTTCACTTATTTTTCAAAATAATTTTGATTGTGATTGTGATTGGAGTCACAGTTCTAAGTTTCGTCTGTGTGCATAAAGCTTCCACACAACTGCCGCTGATTTCACAATTTCTTTTCAAAACACACTTTCCTTGGTGCTGTCCTGCTCCCTGCTGAGAAAGTGTAGGAAGTTTTCTTATAGAACGTTGTAATCTGATCTGATCTATGAACTTTGAGCGTGATTCCTACAAGTTGCTTCTGAGATGCTTGGCTAATACAGGCTTTGTCCATTTTTGCATCATTTCTTTATTTCTTCATTCTGAAAGAAACAATGAGAGAGAAACACTGAGAGGAACAATGAGAGGAACACTGTAAAAATAACTAGAGGAAGACTCTAAGAGAGGACAGTTTTGAGAGAAACATTTAGAGGAATATTAGAGGAACACTCTGAGAGGACCATTTAGAGAAACACTTGGATTACCTTTTGAGAGGACCATTTAGAGTAACACTATCAGAGGAACATACAGGCAGTAACAGTGAAAGGAACGCTCTACAAGAAACATGGTTAGAGGAACACTCTGAGAGAAAAATTTAAAGGAACACTGACAGGAACACTTAGAGTACCATTCTGAGAGGACCATTTAGAGTAACACTCTGAGAGGCCCATGCTGAGGGAAACATACTGACAGGAACACTTTGAGGAGCACTCTGATGGGATGACTTAGAGTAACACTCTGAGAGGACCATTTAGAGGAACACTCTGAGAGGAACATGTTGAGAGAAACATACTGACAGGAACACTTTGAGGAGCACTCTGATGGGATGACTTAGAGTAACACTCTGAGAGGACCATTTAGAGGAACACTCTGAGAGGAACATGTTGAGAGAAACATACTGACAGGAACACTTTGAGGAACACACTGACAGGAACATGCTGAAGAGAACACACTGACAGGAACACTTTGAGGAGCACTCTGATGGGATGACTTAGAGTAACACTCTGAGAGGAACATTTAGAGGAAAATTTAGAGGAACACTCTGAGAGAAAAAATTAAAGGAACACTGACAGGAACACTTAGAGTACCATTCTGAGAGGACCATTTAGAGTAACACTCTGAGAGGAACATGTTGAGAGAAACATACTGACAGGAACACCTTGACGAACACTCTGACAGGAACATGCTGAGGAGAACACACTGACAAGAACACTTTGAGCAGCACTCTGATTGGATGATTTGGAGTAACACTCTGAGAGGAACATTTAGAGGAACACTCTGAGAGGAACATTTAGAGGAACACTGAGAGAAAAAATTTAAGTAACACTGACAGGAACACTTAGAGTACCATTCGGAGAGGACCATTTAGAGTAACACTCTGAGAGAAACATGTTGAGAGAAACATACTGACAGAAACACTTTGAGGAACACTCTGATGGGATGACTTAGAGTACCATTCTGAGAGGAACATTTAGAGCAGGGATGTCCAAATCCAGTCCTGGACGGCCAGTGTCCAACACAGTTTGGTGCTTCTTCTTCTCAAACACAGCTGATTTAACTAATCTGTTAATTACTAGGTTCAGTGGGTGTGTTTAGGTGTTGGTGAATTACAAACTGTGCTGGTCACTGGCCCTCCAGCACTGGATTTGAACACCCCTGATTTAGAGGAACACTCTGACAGGAACACTTTGAGGAACAGTCTGACGGGACGACTTAGAGTAACACTCTAAGAGGAATAAACTGAGAGGAACACTCTGGGAGGACCATTTAAAGTAACACTCTGGGATGACCATTTAGAGGATCACTCTGCAAGGAACACTCTTAGAGGAACACACTGACAGGAACATGCTGAGAGGAACACACACACAGGAACATGCTGAGGGGAACACACTGACAGGAACACTTTCCTGAATGCAGGAGGAGCGAGGGTTCGAGATCTCCAGCGCACGACACTAACGAGAAGTAAAGAAAATATTCATGACGGCAGACGGAACGCGAGATGAACGAGCAGCTCAGGCAGCGTGTTAATGAAGAGGTAGGCTTTTATTAGACCACAATGAAAAATGGATAAGATGAATATTTTAGAGAGGCACTCCAACAGAGAGAGGGATGGGTCGGGCACCAGGTTAAAGAAGTGCAGCAGCTTTTTTTCCCCATCCCCCCCCCCTCTCTTTTTTATTTAAATTTCGCTCTCACTAGGACGTTTATCATCATCCTGCCTGACTCATTCTCTCTCTCTTTCTTTTGCTCTCTCTCTCTCTTTCTCTTTTTACCGCTTTCTCTTCATGCTGTTAAACACTACCAACCTCTGACCACATATTCAAATCAGTGTGAAAAGGGTTCAGAGCCTATATTCCCAGCTTACGCGCACACACACACATGCACACTCATACACACATATACACATAGAGTCATGGTTTATATTATATTTCTTATATATATTTCTCAACAATAGGTTCAGGTTTCTTTTCCATAACTCTATATTTATCTCTTAATCTCTTTTTTCCTGTCTGTTTCTACATCCCTCCATCTGTCTCCAGGCAACCATTCTTGTCTTTCTCTCCCCATCAATTCATCTACTCATTTCGAGCTTTTTATCACTTCATCAATTTATCTCTTCATTTGACTTATCTCTGGTTGTTTCATCTCTCTCCATCCGTCCATTGCCATGTC
>JAAGKR010009908.1:1747-11819 GCA_011419295.1 Clarias macrocephalus
AAATCCAGACAGATAAGTGTTTCTGTTTGTGCGTGTTGGCGCCGTGTGTGTGTGTGTGTGTGTGTGTGTGTGTGTGTGTGTGTATGGAATTAGCCCCTTCCCTCGCCTTGTCTTACACAGTAAAACTCCTCCTCTCTCCCCCCACCTCACTTTCTAAGTTTCACAACAAACACGCACACACAACGGAAACACTTTTTTAACAGGGAACAAAAGAAATCTGTCTAATGACACTCGTGTGAGCACATACTAACGAAATCACTGCTGTAAAGTAAAAAAAATTTAAAATAAAAATGAACCAGCACCTTACCTTTGAAAAGAACTGCGACAGAGCTGAGTTTTCTATGTAAAGTAGAGAGTGTCCGCATGTGCGTGTGTGAAGCCGAGAGAGTGGGTGTGTGTCTGTGTCAAATTACACGTGCGCACAGGTGAGAGAGTCTGTGTGTGTCTGTGTCAAATTACGCGCGCGCACACATATGAGACACGATGAAACAGAGAGGGAGACGTTGATTATACCAGTAAGAGACGAGCAGGGGAGCAGGGGAGACAATTACCCACAATTCCGCAGCGCAAGAGAGAAAAATCATTGGCTCAGTTGTGATCACTTGCTGCTCGGTGTCAAAATAAGAGGCGCATACGTGATACATGATACTCTGCACTCGTAAACCAAGACTTTCGCTTGGTTTCCAATTAAAATTTTATTAAATATCTTTGTTCGTCTTGGTTTACAGGTTTAACTGTAGCAATAATCTTAGGGCTTTAGGACAGCATGGGTTCTCTAAGATAGTTGTACATGCTGGAACTAATGATATACGCCTTCGTCAGTCAGAGGTTATCAAGCATAACTTTACAGAGGTCTGCTCTGGTCCCATCCCAATGAGACGTGGCGACATAGCTTACAGCAGGTTATGGTCGCTGAACCGCTGGATGTCCAGGTGGTGCTCCGAAAACAACGTGGGCTTTATAGATAACTGGGAGACCTTGAGGGCAAAGCTGGCCTGTTAGGGCGGGACGGTGTCCATCCCACTCGGGAAGGTGCTGCTCTCATTTCTTGTAGTATAGCACATAGTCTCAGAAGAGGCCGAGTTAATCGGTGACAATCCAGAGCCCAGGCCAGGGAGCAGACAGACAGGCTAAACCAACCGTCTGCTCGCTGCATAGAGTCGTCACTCAGGGTTCATCATATTGACACTGTGTCTGTTCCCCGAGCTAAACATAAATTTAGAAAGATTCAGAAAGTCTGTTTTAGTAATTTAATTAACATAGACACATAACGGTACCGCCTATCTTCAATGGGGGGCAGATCATTTAGTGTTATTGCACCTAAGCTCTGGAATTCTCTACCACACTCTCTCCGTTCTGTTAATAACATCTCAGCATTTAAATCTCTACTCAAAACATACTTGTTTTCTGAATGCTACAGCTCGATTCGTATGTCTGTCTCCTAGTTTTTTTTTTTTTTCAATGTCTGTTTGCCCCCCTTTTTCTATTCATTGTAAAGTGTCCTTGAGCTCTGGAAAGGCGCTATATAAATAAAAATGATGATTATTATTATTATTATTATTATTATTATTATTATTATTAGTTATGATGTCATAGTTAGTCCTGCCAGAGGACCTACTTGCACTGTACACTAAATATACTGTACATACATTATGTGACTGTGACCAGACCTAACTGCCATCTCTCCTCTTCTGCTTTCCCTCCCCTCTCTCTTTCCCTCTCTCTGTCTCACTACACATGTCATTCCTGAGCCATTGATCCAGACTCCCTCTGTCCTCTGGACCTGCCTGACTCATCCTGGTGCCCCACTTCTGGTTGGAGATCTCGTCACATGGATGTCCCATGTGTCTCTTTGGGATGCGTCCGATGTCTAGGGATGGTTTCACTCTACTATAAAGATGGTTCTGGCCTCGACTGATGTTGACATCTGTTTCTCTGCTGACTTGGCTAGAGTCGCTCGATAGTTCAGGACTACCTGACCCTCCAATAACTACCTGGACTCCATATTAGCATCAATCAACGTCTGTTAACAACTATTATACTGAACTGCCTGCCAGTTAACACACAGTATAAATGCAGATCAATTCCTGTTTCACCCCAATGAGGATGGGTTCCCTGTTGAGTCTGGTTTCTCCAGACCAGTTTTTCCTTGCCACTGTTGCCTTCGGCTTGCGATGATGACAATTGGTAAAAGCGCTATACAAATAAAATTTAATTGAATTAAAATAGGTCACCGCTAAAATGTCATCAGCAGGCTCTGGCTACTGTTGATGTGCAGTCTCTTTCTAATTGTAGAGGCACTTTCACAAGTTTAACTTCCATGGGAGGTGTGCAAGGAGGAAACGAGGAAAAGAACCTCATACCAACTGTGAAGCATGGAGGTGGACCTGTGATGGTTTGGGGCTGCTTTGCTGCAGCAGGACCTGGCCCGCTCATCATCATAGAATCCACCATGAATTCTACTGTGTGTCAGAGGGTGCTTGAGGAACATGTGAGACTGTCTGTCAGAAAATAAAAGCTGAAGTGGAACTGGATCATGCAACATGACAATGACCCAAAACATACCAGTAAATCAACCAAGGACTGGCTGAAAATGAAGAAATGGAATTGCAGAGTCAAAGCCCAGATCTTAATCCCATTGAGATGCTGTGAGGTGACTTGAAGAGGGCTGTACATGCAAGAAACCCAGCAAACATCTCACAGCTGAAAGAATTCTGCACTGAGGAGTGGGAAAACCTTTCCTCAGACCAATGTCACAGACTGGTAGATGTCTATATATCCCAGGAGACTTATGGCACAAGGCGGTGTACACCCTGGACACGGTGCCAATCCATTGCAGGACACGTACACACGTACACACACACACACATACACTACACGTACACACACACACGTACACACACACACGTACACACACACACGTACACACACACACGTACACACATACACGTACACACATACACGTACACACATACACGTACACACATACACGTACACACATACACGTACACACATACACGTACACACATACACACACACACACACACACACACACACACTACAGGAAATTTGGGAACGCCTATTAGCTTAATCATTATGTCTTTCAACTGTGATAAGAAACCGGGGTACCCGGAGGAAACCCACCAATCATGGGGTGAACTCATGCACACTGACCATGAGGTGGGAATTGAACACCTGGACCTTGGAGGTACCAGGCATCAGTATGATGATCTGATTGATGTGATGATCTGATTGATGTGATGATCTGACTAGATTGATGATCTGATTGGTCACCTCTGCTGATCGATCTGTTTGGTTCTCTCTTTCTGCCGTCGCTCTTTCTCAGCCATCTCTCTCTCCTCCTGTTCTTCTCTCTCTCTCTTCAACCTCTGTTGTTCCTGCTCTGCTTCCTTTCGCTCCTCCTCACGGCGAGTTTGTTCCTCTTTCTAATGAAGAGATGCAGAGAAACATGAGTAAAACACAGTCATAACCTTCTCCACTCAGTGAAACGAGTTGCCATGGTAACAGTGTGATTCACAGTAGAAACTAATTTACTAAGAACAAAATTAATTTATTTAGTGAGGTGTAGGTAATACACCCTTGTGAGTTATTAGTCACATTCAGCAAGGGTGTGTTTAAAGCCAGCACTGAAACACACGACTCTTACCTCCAACTGAGCCCAGAAACTTTCCCTGTCGATTGCATTTATTTCCTCTAAAGCACTGGTTTTACCATACTTCGAACCCTGCACACACACACACACACACACACACACACACACACACACACACACACACACACACAGATTTAATATGTAACATTCAATTCCACTCTCCATCACACACTGAACACTGGGGCTGTTTACTCACACTGGCTTCCTGAACAGATCTGGAGCTTCTTATTCCTTTCCACTCAGCAGCCTGAAGTTCTCGCTCCACCTGAATGAATCCATTTCAGACGTTCAGATGTTAAGCACTCGCTCATTAAAATCACACACTAAGCACTTTAGTGGTTTTGTGAGATTCATTTCTTTACCGGTTCCTGCTGTTGCTGCTGGATTTCTTGTCTCTTCTCAAACAATCTGTAAGAGACGAGAGGAATAAAACCTTCACTACACACAACACAAACACTAACTTTTGTAATCAGTTTTTATCACTTGATTGAATGCTGCATTTTTCCATGTTATTGTTTGAGTCAATTGTTGTTATTGTTGTAATTGTTATTTCCCTGATCCTAGAGTGTGAGCAAGGCAGGGGACTGACTGGGCTAATGGACATCACCACACATCCCCCCACTAGATCACACTATAAAATGCCACTGAATAACCCACAGATCAGTCATAATATTGTAAATATATACTGTACTGTTTCAAATGCAAATTTCATTCCTATGTTTTGTGTGAAATTATTAATAATAATATATAACCAGTCTGTAACCCCCCCCCCCCCCCCCCCACACACACACACACAAACATGAAATGGTTTAGTCCTGACTCTTATTGGGGCTGGGTAATGTACTGATGTACTTGTTGAAGAAAAAAAGAATGAGACAGCCATTATGTTCCCAGAAGGAAAAGAAGGAACAAAGAACTAGAATTTTCTTAGAGATCCATAAAGCATCTATCTATCTATCTATCTATCTATCTATCTATCTAAAAGGAAAAAGTGGTAAAACATGAATGTATGCAATAGTTATAAATGTTATAAACCTGTATTGTTTCACAGCAAAGGTTTATAAATGATTTAGTTTATTCTTTTCTTTTTTAACATCCACCACCAATGTACATCATCATGAAGTGCATTGAGCAGCTTGTCATGACACACATCAAGATTCTGCTGCCCTCCAATGGTCCTAACCATTGCCATCTTCTCCACGCTCCATCTGGCGCTCACACACCTAGACAAAGACACCTACATTCAAAAGATGTTCATAGACTTTAGCTCAACATTCAACACCATCATCCCTCAGTACCTGATCGGGAAGATAAGCCTGGGTGGGCCTGAACACTCTCCTCTGTAACTGGATCCTGTATTTTCTGACCAGAAAGCCTCAGTCAGGAACTGCACCAACAGCACCAACACAATGGGTACTGGTGCCCCTCACGGATGTGTCCTTAGTCCCCTGCTGTTCACCCTGCTGACTCACGATTGTGCAGCAACACACCACTCTGGGGTGGTCATAAGACAAAGACCAAACCGAGCCCTGGAGGCCCAGTCGTGTTGTAACGATCAGATAAATTTATCAACTGAGATACACTAAATCAGGGCCTTTTATCTAAACTCCGGGGTTGTGGTACCCCTAACTCTAGCCTCTTTCTTTTGTTTTTTATCTCTGCTGGACCCTCCCACTTGGGCGCTATCTTAGCAGAAAACTTTTGCTTGGCAGAGGAAAGTAGGTGCATCTTGATCCATACCAGATTACGCAAAATACGCATCTTTCTCCGGGTATTATAGTACCTGGCTTGTTTGTATTTTTGCTTTTCCACTTATTGTTTTACCTCCTCCGCCATGGTCTTTCCAGCAGGGTATAAGCTGATTGATCAGGCGTTGGAGGTTTGCTAACGAGCCCAATGATCCCTTCAGTTGTCTAGAGTAAGCTCCGCTAGTGCTTTCTCTGTTATTTCCTGTTGGGCCGTGTCGATGGCCAAGAGGAACTCGGGTAACCACTGGTCCCAGTTTTGATGACGTTTGTAATAATGCCATCATTGTTTTTACTGTCCGGTTTATTCGTTCAGTTAGGTTGGTTTGTGGGTGGTAACTAATGGTTAGCTTCTGGACGCTGCCTCAGGTCTTGCAAAGTTCATCCAGTAGTTGGGACGTGAACTGTGGACCTTGGTCAGAAATTAGGTATTTGGTGCCTCCGAGTGGCGCAGTGGTAAAGTGCTCGCCCTATCATCCGGGGATTGCGAGTTCGATCCCCGGGTGATGCTGTTACTTAGTGCTCCCACATTAATCACAGCTCTACAGCCAATCAGGGGCGTCCATGAGCTCACAAAAGCGGAAGGAGCGGATAGCGCTGTCCTCCGAGTGTGTTACTCCACCCCCAACGGTTCGTGAGCGAGTGGTTCGAAAAGATGCGGTCGGCTGGTGGCTGGAGTCTTCGCCCTCCCGGCTGAGTGGTAGTAGTAGACTTAATGTGGGAGCCCCCTAGTGACGGGGAGGAATTGGACACGACTAAATTAGGGAGAAAATCGGGGAAAAATCCAAAAAAAAAAAGAGAAAGAAATTAGGTATTTGGGGATGACCCACCTGGTAAAGATTTTGGGTCTTTACGTTTCTCAGGGGAAACATCTCCATCCATTTAGTGAAGTAGTCCACAGCCACTGGCAGGTAAGTCGTTTGCTCTGAGAAAATGTGCCCATTATGTCCAGCCTCACTGTATGTCCTGGTTCCATGCTAATAAACCGCTTCGTTTTGTGTTTTTCGGCTTGGACCTTTGGGAGATGTTACAGGTCTTTACATAACACCAGACATCCTTGCGCATGGAGGGCCACTAAGCCACGTCTAATAACCTCAACAGGGTTTTTAGCCTTCCCAGGTGTCCACCCAATGGATTGTCATGAAAGTAATGGGGGAAATTGTAATTTTTCTCCTTGTTTTACAGGAATCCTATGATATAATGCCCCCTGGTGATGTTCAAAGGAGATCCTTTTGTCTTCCTCGGGTGGTCTCCCATGAGCAGTTGGGCTACCATAGGATCCTTCTATTGGGCTTGCGATATTGCGCAGATCACTGGGTATGTCGGAGAAAAACTTTGGTGGTCGTGATGGCTAAACATGGAGCTGTGCCCCCTTTCAGCGGCAGCGGAGCTCGGGAGAGGGCATCAGGACCCAGATTTAAGCAGACTTTTCGGTGATGAACCAGGCAGACAGATTGCCTCAGCATCTATGGGGTGAGCTGCAAACTGACGGTACCGAAGCCCGGTGGGTCCATCCGTTTATGTAATGATTTCCACAGACTGAATCAAGTTTCAGAGTTTGACGCATACCCACTAACATGAGTAGACGACCTGATAGACTGTTTGGGAAAGGAGCGGTTCGTCTCCACATGGGATCTCACTAAAGGTTACTGGCAGTTACCTCTAACACCTGAAGCAAAAGAAAAGACAGCCTTTAGCACAGAACATGGACACATCTTCCGAAAGGCCCAGATTTTGAACGTCCCTTCCTGGTACACACAAATACTTCAGAGACCGGGATCTGAGCCATCCTCTCATAGGACTTTGGCAGTGAAGAACATCCCGTCATATATATGCGAAACATAAACCTGCTGTTCAGAGATATGCAACTATTCAACGGAAAGCCCTTGTCATAAAATGGACACTAATTTGGTCCTGCAACACTGGTGTAAAGACAACAACCTGTCTCTGAATGTTTATAAAACAAAATGGTTGTTGGTTCTTGGTTCAGCAGGACAAGGAGTGACCACTCTCCGCTGAATATTCATATGAATATCCTCTGTGAAAATTATCAACAGCCACAGATTCCTTGCTGTCCACTATCGACTATCAAGAGCAAGTAACAGCACCTACAGTACCACAAACCATCCATCTTCTCAAAAAAAAAAAAAAATTATTGCATTGTATCATGTTATCACTCTTGGTTTGCACTTTTGCCCTTACACTTTTTGTATTTTGTGTAGTTCTTGTTAGTCTAGTTCATTTTCTTAATTGATTGTTAATTTATGTTGTATGTAGCATCTTGGTCTGTGCCACTCAGGTCCAGCAATTACCTTGGCTTGATCCAGGGTGACCCCTTGTGGTGACCCCTTCCTGTTATGCTCTCAAGCATAAACATAGATGATTTTCTAGGAGCTCGATTACACCTTGTTTTATCTGGTAGACTGTGGGTTTCTGAAGGTGTTAAACAGATAAATATGTTATCAGTGGATCTGATTAATGTGATGATCCGATTGATGTGATGATCTGATTAGTCAAGTCAAATTTATTTGTATAGCACATTAAACAACAACCACTTGTCTGGCCTAAGTGCTTGAAAATTGGTAAAAATAATGCAAAAATTAAAGAAAAAAAATTTGTGTGATGATCGGATTAGTGTGATAATCTGATTGGTCTCCTCTGCTGATCGATCTGTGTGGTTTTCTCTCCCGGCCATCTCTCTCTCTCCTCCTGTTCTTCTCTCTCTCTCTCCAATCTTTGTTGTTCCTGCTCTTCTTTACATACCCCACATAAGGGTATAAGTTGTAACCCTGGGGCACAATAGGTGCCCAAATTTGCCCCATTTACATGATGGTGAAGGTACTCCTCATTGAAACAGGAAGTGCTCACTGTTGCATTTTCTGCTATGGTAACTTCCATAGAAACTTAACCTAACTGTGAATCTCACTGTCACTGAGATATGGGGGGCCCCCGAGTTTTGCCACGGCAAGCACCACTCACATTTTCTTGAGAAAATTTACCTCTCTAATTCTAATTAATATTTATTTTATGTTAATCACAATTTTAGAAGACTTTTCACCCCAAAGCACACCAGGAATATTGGATTTTTACTCTCACATACAATATATCATTTTTGTGCTACAGCGTACCAGATGTGACTGAAAGATTGGTGTGATGATCTGGTTAGTGTGGTTAGTTCTGCTTAGCTCATTTACTCCTCATTTAATTTTTGTCATTTGCTTTAGTTTGGTTCAATGTGACTAAGTAACAGTAAAACACAGCTTTGGTGAAACACTCACTCAAACACCCACAAACACTGTGCTCACTGCAGAGGCGTGAGGACGCAGCCTTTATCACCTCACAGTGCAACACGTGATTAGAGTGATGATCTGATTGGTCACCTCTGCTGATCGATCTGTTTGGCTCTCTCTTTCTGCTGTCGCTCTCTCTCGGCCGTCTCTCTCTCCTCCTGTTCTTCTCTCTCTCTCTCCAATCTCTGTCGTTCCTGCTCTGCTTTCTTTCGCTCCTCCTCTCGGCGAGTTTGTTCTTCTTTCTAATAAAGAGATGCAGAGAAACACGAGTAAAACACAGTCATAACCTCTTCTGCTCAGTGAGCCGAGTTGCCGTGGTAGTGACAGTTAAAACTATTTCATTTAGAACAAAATTTACTCATCAATTTGGCGGATTTGGTGGACATTATAGCAGGACACTAATATGTTCTTGAGTAAACTGTTAAACATGTTGTAGAATGTTATCTCCTAATTTAACAGCACATTTATTTTACCCATCATGGATGGAGCTCCTTCTGTTGATCCGTGATTGTTGAACAGACTCAGGCTAAACTTCAATCCTCCAGCAACCTGTGAGGCCTTACCCTGCTGACCTGAACTCTCCCACCTCCTTTTATCAGGGTGTTTGGTTCAAATACACGTCTTCATGTCAGTTCTCCCTTTGCACATGACAGCTGTGAGATCAGCATTAATCCACTGCTGTGTGAACAATCCACTGCACCTACATACTCCTGCGTGCACAATAACTATTACTTGATATTTGATATCTTCGCTGCTACTTATAGGGAATATTTACTGTTTACTGTTTCTCCTCCCACTACCTCAACTCATTACCTTATTACCTCATCACCATGAAGTACTGAAATGTGTCATGTTGTTGTGTTGTCACTTTGTCGCTCTTGTTTGCACATTTGCACATGCACTTTATGTTGTCTCTTTTGTACAGAACTTAGATAGTTTTCTGTTAATTCAAAGATGTCAATCTGTCTTGTCTCAGTTAGTCAACTAATTAGGTTCATTACTGAACTAGTTAGTTTTTTTTTCACTGTGTACTAAATTGTATATGGTTGAAATGACAATAAAAGCGTACTTAAACTCCTGTACTGCTGGTCTAGAAGTGAGGTGTAGGTAATACACCCTTCTGAGTCATTAGTGACATTCAACAAGGGTGTGTTTAAATCCAGCACTGAAACACACGACTCTTACCTCCAACTGAGCCCAGAAACTTTCCCTGTCGATTGCATTCATTTCCTCTAAAGCACTGGTTTTACCATACTTCGAACCCTGCACACACACACACACACACAGATTTAATATGTAACATTCAATTCCACTCTCCATCACACACTGAACACTGGGGCTGTTTACTCACACTGGCTTCCTGA
>JAAGKR010009908.1:11839-24723 GCA_011419295.1 Clarias macrocephalus
GTCTCCATCCTCTGATGGCTACTTCCAGCAGGATAATGCACCATGTCACAAAGCTCCAATCATTTCAAATTGGTTTCTTGAACATGACAATGAGTCACTGTACTAAAATGGCCCCCACAGTCACCAGATCTCAACCCAATAGAGCATCTTTGGGATGTGGTGGAACGGGAGCTTCGTGCCCTGCATGTGCATCCCACAAATCTCCATCAACTGCAAGATGCTCTCATATCAATATGGGCCAACGTTTCTAAAGAAAGGTTTCAGCACCTTGTTGAATCAATGCCACGTAGGATTAAGGCAGTTCTGAAGGCGAAAGGGGGTCAAACACCGTATTAGTATAGTGCTCCTAATAATCCTTTAGGTGAGTGTACTATATTAATATTTATTTTATGTTTCACCCCAAAGCACACCAGGAATATTAGATTTTTACTCTCACATACAATATATCACTTTTGTGCTACAGCGTACCAGATGTGACTGAAAGATTGGTGTGATGATCTGGTTAGTGTGGTTAGTTCTGCTTAGCTCATTTACTCCTTATTTAATTTTTGTAGTTTGGTTCAATGTGACTAAGTAACAGTAAAACACAGCTTTGGTGAAACACTCACTCAAACACCCACAAACACTGTGCTCACTGCAGAGGCGTGAGGACGCAGCCTTTATCACCTCACAGTGCAACACGTGATTAGAGTGATGATCTGATTGGTCACCTCTGCTGATCGATCTGTTTGGCTCTCTCTTTCTGCTGTCGCTCTCTCTCGGCCGTCTCTCTCTCCTCCTGTTCTTCTCTCTCTCTCTCCAATCTCTGTCGTTCCTGCTCTGCTTTCTTTCGCTCCTCCTCTCGGCGAGTTTGTTCTTCTTTCTAATAAAGAGATGCAGAGAAACACGAGTAAAACACAGTCATAACCTCTTCTGTACTCATTCCATGTGTAACTGCTGTTCTGCATTTAAGGTACAGGTTGTCCCTGACTTACGAACATTCGAGTTACGAATTTCTGCAGAAAATTCTACAAACATTCATAGATGCAAACAAATTGCGGAAGTCGCTCACGTGTATTGTACAAAAATAGACACTGCAGTGCACCAGATACCAATGTTTACAATTAAATACAATATTTTCAGGGTGTAAGTGAATGTATAAAATGTGTAAAATCCGGTATGTTTTATGTGTGTGGGGGGTTGCAGGAGAAACGAGTCTTTCTCAGGTGTCAGTGAATCAGTCCAGGTGCACGACTGTATCTGTCCTATAAAGCCGTCCCGGTGGTGAAAAATCCTAATTTTTGCAAAATCGTTGACCATCTACCGTTCATTAAAGACATAATATTTAGACAAACATTAGATTAGTGTTTGATGATTGGTGAGTGGAGTGTTAATTAACCAGTATCACCACCAGTATCAAGTTTGTGCTGTTGTGCTGAATATCAGCATGGCTGTGCAGTTGTCGTAGCCATGAGGGTACACCCTGAGCACTGAAGATATCACAGCCGTGCTGATATTCAGCACAACAGCACAAACTCGAGTGTGATATTGCCTTTAACCATTTGTTGTTGTGTAATAAACATTATATTTGTATTATATACATCTCTCTCACCTCCAGCCGAGCCCAGAAGTTTTCTCTGTCAGTTCCTTTCATTTCTTCTAATGCGCTGGTTTTTTGATATGCTGAACCCTTTAGTCACACACACGCACACGCACACACGCACACATTTGTATTAATCCTGCCAGACAGGTGAGTTTATTAGCTACTGTACAGTAAAATCTGGGATTGTGTGGAAGTGCTGTGTTTGTTCATGTGGTGAAAGATACTCGGCGTCTCACCACACGGCCTGATGTCGCAGTGTCGTGAAATTGTTTTGATTCTGTGTGCACGCTGTAGTTCACTCCTACACCCTGGGAGACTTTATTCATGATGAAATCAGGCTCAACGTCGTCCTCTGAATATGCATTAATCGTCACATGAGGTCCCTGAAATGACACAAAAACACTTTTGTGTCAATACCACACACAATAACAATACATTTATAAAGTGCTTCACTCCCAGACTCCACCCATAATTACTCCACACTCCCATACAGGTATGTTTAACCTGGTGAAGCATTGCAATATGCTTCTACTGTAACTACAAGCCATTGTCCATGGGGCAGGTTAAGCAGGTTAAGGCTCCGAATTACTGATCGGATAGGTTGGTGGATCAAGCCACAGCTCCACCATGCTGCCATAGTGTGCCCATGAGCAAGGCCCTTAACCCTCTCTTTGACTCTCTCAACTTCTTTGTATAGCACTTTTAACAATTGTCATTGTTGCAAAGCCGCTTTACACAATCTAAAGAAATGATGGAAGTTTATATAAAATGTGAGTGTGTGCGAGTGACAACGATCAGATGGTCCCTGATGATCGAGCCGAGGGCGACGGTGCTGAGGGAAAAACTCCCTGAGATGGTAATAGGAAGAAACCTTGAGAGGAACCGGACTCACCAGGGACCCCATCCTCATCTGGGTGATAACGGACAGCACCGTTATGCGTTATCCGATCACTCTCTCCCCCAGCTGGGATTATCCAGAGAAAGATTTTCAGTGTGCAGTGATATTCAGTATATGTGACAAATAACAGCTTAACTATAACTTTACCACTCCAGTTCCTTTTGTGCCTTCTAGTTAAGATTTATCTTGTGGTGCCTCATGACCTTCTCCTCACCTTTTCGCCATCATCTATCTCAGGAGCAGAGAGGAATTCCCTTAAAGTGTGCTCTTTTACATATTAAAAAGTGAAACAGTAATATTCCACAATTCTTATGGTATAGTCTGTCCAATCTTGGTGCCAGTGTGGAAACAAGTTTTTAGGCTAAAGCACAGTATTAAATCTTTGATATTTTGGGCGTTCAGCCTGCAGTTTTGTCCTCATGGTCGACCCTGGAGCTGAGCTCTGCTCTGCCCTGCTCTTATGATCACTGAACCTGTAAAAGAATTATACCACAACTACAAATCGCAGTCTAGTTAAAAAATTTTTTGACCTTTTTGACAAAGGTCACCAAACTGGTTGCAACAGGAGAGAAATTGCTAGAAATGATATTCTAAAATACACTAGATGGTGTAAGTACAGTATTCACATATACATTGTAAAATAGTTTTCTTCACATATACCGGCTTGCTAGGAAGTAGAGGGCAGGGCACTGGGGGTTAGGCGTCTGCTTAAGAATGGACCAGTGACAGTTACACAAGTTCTGTCAGGAGGAATGGGCTAAAATATTTTCAGAAGCTTGTGGAAAGTGACCTGAAAGATCTGACCTGAGTAAACAATTTAAATGCAATATTACCATTCCAGTAATACGGGTATGTAAAAGTCTGAGCTGTTGGGAATTTTATAAAAGAAAGTTGAAATAAATCGTTTTCTCTGCTTCCTTATAATAATAAGTAACACTCCTAACTGATATAATTAATTAAATTAAATTCAATGTCAGGATTTGTAAAAAAAAAAAAAAGGAAAACAGTTAACTGTAATTGACTGTATAAGAATATTAAGCAAAGCAAAGGAGCAAAACAGACTGCAAATGGTGCTCATCCTCCTACTGCATGAATAATCTGCTAAAAGATATTAAGCATAACACTGAATGTACGCAGAGTACATTATGTAGTTGTAGCAGCACTAGGGCTATTGACTCTGTCCTTCCTCTGCACAAGACAACTAACGGGCTAAAGCACATTAAGAAAGCAAGAAATGTCACAGATTAACTCTTGACGAGGCAGACCTGTGAACTAAAGCATTAAAAGAAGATAATTGACCGAGGCCTAAGTGGAGGTGAGTGCTGGTTTTTAGTATTAACCAGTCAAAAGTCTGGACACACTTTCTCCTTCAGTGGTTTTTCTTTATTTTAATTATTTTCAACATTGTAGATTAATACTACAATAAGACACCCAAACTATGAAAGAACACAAACGGAGGTATTTAATAAACAGCTTGGCTGTACGAGGATGTAGTCACCTGGTTAATACTAAAAACCAGCACTCACCTCCACTTAGGCCTCGGTCAATTACTTTTTATTTTAGACTTTATCTTCTTTTAATGCTTGAACTAGGCTTTCTCTATTGACTGGAGGAACAGTTTAAACCTCTCTCAAAACAGAAGTTCATAAATGTATTTATTGCTTCAGTGAATGTAAAACTCACCCTTAAAAAACTGGCCATGGTGTGGAGGTGATTAGCGCACACACCTCTTCTCACCCCTGTTACTCCTTCACCTGTCTAAACACACACACACACACACACACACACACACACACACTTTATTTCTTCTATTCAACTGATATTTACATTGTTAATAAATGATGTAACAGCATTTTACTAAAAACTATTTAAATTTCATTGGTGTTAACTCACCCAGTTAATGAGAATAAATTTTGGCACTCTGCAGTTCGGATCGATCACTCTGCAGAAGGCGTACATCACTTTACCTGCGCTGAGCGCCTGCACCATCTCATACAACCCTCCATCTGAACACCGTGAGAAACATGATTAACTCCAAAATGCAGCATACCATTAATCTCCCCAAAACACACACACACACACACACACACACACACACACACACACACACACACACACACACACACCTCCTTTTGCTTCAACTTGAATGTCATTGCTGTTTCCTTCATATGTGAATAAAACCCTGAAATACAGACACAGACAAAATGACAAAACAGAGAGAAAGCTTTTTCAATTTCAGTTCAAACTGTTTTCTCACTAGTGGGTTTCACTATGTACTAGTGTGTGTTAGTCTGTGTTAGTGTGTGATAGTGATTTGATATTCTATGTGTGTAAACCTGTGTACATACAGTATACAGTAATAAGGTGTGTTTCTTACCAGTCAGTGCCAGTTTCTCCGTTCAACACTTCATGATAAGCCTCTGAGAGAGCTGCACCATGTTTACTCAGATTCACCGCCATCACCAATAAAATCTTAATCTAAAAATGGATTATCATAAAGCATGACAAAGACATAAAGACCATATCTATCACTGTCTCTCACTCCAATGAAAACACACACACACACACACACACACACACACACACTTGCCTTCTTCAACCAAACCTATTTTAAAAGAATCACACCAAACCAGTTTGGGAACATTTAGAAGACAGGAACATCTCAAATCTCTCTTGCTCTCTCTCTGTCTCTCTCTCTCACACACACACACACACACACACACACACACACACACACACACACACACACACACACACACACACACGTAATAGTGTATCCACCCTACATTCCATCCTGAACACACCAAACTGTGTGTGTGTGTATGTGTGTTTAAGTGACGTGATGGAAAATGCAGTCGTGGCATGAAGGACATCATGTGATTAATAGAGCAAATCTAGTGGCTGCTGTGAATTAACTGAATAAAAGTGCAGTTGCAATTTCCCCAGCAGTCATGGACTTCTGTATTAAGGTGCTGTTGATAGCTAATAAAATGGTAAATTCAGCAGGGAATAATGGCAGTGGCTGATGCATTATTCATTTACATTTTTGCTATTTTTTCCTAAATGTCACTCATGATTTTCAACAATCTGTAGAATTAAAAAGGTTAGGTTAACCAAATAAAAAATCTGTGGGAGGTGGAGATACTGTTGTCCAAGTGTTGTCCAAACTTATACAAAATTTATACTTCTATAACCTAAACATTTTTGACATAATACTCTAGCATATACTTTTGCTCTTTAACAATCTTGCAACTCGAAACACAATATTTCCTTGTTTCTTTTGAAAAAGAAATAAGACTAAGGCTTAAAGCTACCAAAATTTATATTTTTTTCATTTTGCAGTCAAACCGTTTAAAGTCACATGTGAGAGAATCAGGGGAATAGGTTCAGAACTCCATTTCCCAGCATGCATTGCTGACTGCAAACATTGCTGGCAGAAACTACAACATCCAACATGCATACTCACTGTCAAGTTTCCCCAAAGTTCTGATTGACCTCACCTGTTCCTCATTTAATACAATTACAAAGGCAACTCCAAAACCTTGCAGCAGTGCAAAGTATTATTTGGTACATTTCTGTGTAAATTTCAGAAGCCTTTGAGTTCTGTTTTGGATGTTCGGCTTTCGACCATGTTTGTATAAGGATTTGAGTTTTGCCCTGACCTTACTATTGTTGTGTGATCATCCGACCCCACCTGTTTTTGACCTTGCCTTTTGGATTTGTTTGCTTGGAGTTTGTCAATAAATCTCTGCTCTTATACACATTTGCATCCTTCTCCACCTTCCTCTCTAAAATAATACTTCGCCATTATCATGGATTCAGCATGTCCCTATTGGCTTTAAGCTGCTAGAACTGCTGAGGGAAAAAAGGAGGTGGTTTACACCCGTGTATCAACTATCAGGGTTTGAACCATGTAACAGTCAAGTATCGTTTTCCTTATGGCCTGTCCTGCGCATCCTCTGTCTTCGATGGTCTGACTAATGATGCTCTACAAGAAAAGCTGGGCAAGTTTGTCATTGTTTATATTTATGACATTCTCATCTACTCCCCTTCTTTTGACACTCGTACTTCAGGTGCGGAAAGTACTCAGAAGGCCAATGGATAATCAGCTACATGTGAAACTCGAAAAGTGTGGATTTCACATGTGCTAAATCTCTTACTTGGGTACATCAGAAGAGATTTTTACGGATCAGAGTAAGGTCTCTGCTGTTACAACCTGGCCCTCCCCAAGAAAAGTCAAAGGCTTGTAAATATTTCTAGGATTAGGCAATTTTTACTGTCGCTTCACATAAGGCTTCAGCTCCATTGCACACCCACTCACATCACTGCTGAAAGGAGGAAAAAAGAGCTTCCCCTGGAACCCCCCGAAAGCATTCTTTCACCTAAAGAATGCATTTACCTCAGCTCCCGTTCTGAAACATCCTGACCCCGACGAGGCATTTATCATTGACTGATGCCTCAGGCCTTACTTCATTCTCTCAAGGATTAAGGAGCCGCAGCTTTTTTTTTTTTTTTACAGCTGCACGTTGTAGAGAATAAAATCATGTGAAACATTGTAGTTATACAAATTCATAATCACATTATTAAAATTTCAGTACAAATGTAGAATTAAAATTTTATTAAACCTTATTATATTCAAATTGCAGATTTTATCATGCGTAATTAGAAAACCTACTCGTGTAGGGTTTTGTGTCATATTATACTTCTTTAAATGTGTTCTTTTCTTTAGTAGAAACTAAATGACCATAAAATTAAAACATTGTCAGGATGTTCTACTGCGTCAGCAGATGTCAATGTCATTCATTCAAATGCAGTAGGTTGTTATGATCATCATAATTTTCTTTAATAAAAACTTACCCCCGTTGCTGTCATGAGCAACCGAGGGATGAACAGAAAAGCCTTAGCAGTTAGCCCGTGTAGCGTGGATGGTCAACCCAAACGCGGAAGCAGCACGAGTAGGCAGGATAACCACGCGATTAGTTTAAGAACTCTCTCACACGAAGAGCAAGGTTCTACACAAATAAACCCGCGTTCTAGCAACACACACTCAATCAAAGAAGCAACCCGATTTGGTGAGTACTCACAGAATAGTCGGCGTAGCGTCAGCAAAGGCATGGGCGAACTCAATGACTGAGCAATGTGAGGCGCCATCTTGTTTCCTTTTATGCTTCCTGAAACCCGACCGTATTACTTCCGGGTCCTAGTGCCGGTCGTGTTACGAGTGTGCATGACAGTACCCCCCTGTCCAGGACCGACTCTCGACTCTCGACTTTGGTGAAGTGATGAAGGATTTGAGCTGGGAGGTGTGGAATACCGGATGGATCCGGAGCGCTGCAGGCAGCTGGAGCCGGTAGGTGACAGGATTGATACGGAGGGTGATGCGGTATGGACCAATGAACCTGGGTGATAGCTTCTTGGATTCTGTATGGAGGTGCAGGTTTCTCGTAGACAGCCATACTTTGTCACCTACATTGTACAACCGTCCCGGAGGGTGTCGACGGCGATGTTGCGTGGTGTAGCGGTAGTTGGCACGGTGAATGGCAGTGTTGGCTTGACTCCATAGGCGTCGACACCTTCTGACCAACTGTTGGGTCGACGGTACATCGACCTCCGGTTCTTGGTGTTCGAACATCGGAGGCTGGAAACCGTGGCATATCTCAAATGGGCGTAGGTTGGTGGCAGAGGAGATGGAGATTATGTGAAAGTTCTGCCCAAATGAGATAGCGGGCCCAGGAGCGCTGACGATCGGCGACAAAGCACCTCAGGTAGCGCTCCAGTTGTTGGTTGGTCCGTTCCGTCTGACCATTAGTTTGAGGATGGTATCCAGATGACAAACTGCAGGTGGAATTGATCAGATGGCAGAAGGCCTTCCAGAACCGTGCCGTGAACTGAGGCCCCCTGTCCGAGACGATGTCCTTGGGGAACCCATGCAGACGGACTACCTGTTCTAAAATCAGCTCGGCTGTCCTTTTAGCTGACAGGAGTCCGGGGAGGGCCACCAGATGCACAGCTTTGGAGAACCGATCTACGATGGTCAGAATGGTGTTTTTTCCCTCGGCGACCGACAGGCCCGTGATGAAGTCGAGGGCAATGTGCGTCCAGGGCCGACGGGGGACGGGGAGTGGTTAGAGCTCCCCGGCTGTTGGTTGGTTGGTGTTCTTCACCCTGGCGCACACTGGACACGCCTGGACGAACTCTTTGATGTCCTTCGTCATTGTGGGCCATCAAAAGGCACGCTGTATGAATGTTTGGGTGTGCCCCACGCCCGGGTGGCCGGAGAACGGAGTGGAGTGGCCCCATTGGAGGAACTCGCTTCTTAGGGCGTGGGGGACGTAGAGTCGTCCAGGTGGCACACCTGCCGGTTCGGTCTCCGTGGCCTGTGCCTGGCGGACCCTCGTCTCCAAATCCCAACAGAGTGGTGCGATCATTTTGGATGGTGGGAGAACAGACGCGGGGTCCGCCCGGGGGGCGTCTTCCTCATGTTGTCGGCAGAGAGCATCTGCCTTGATGTTCTTCGACCCCGGATGGTAAGACAGATGGTAATTATACTGTTCAAAGAACAGTGCCCACCACGCCTGTCTTGGATTAAGCTGTTTCAAACTCCGGATAGTGATTAGATTTTGGTGATCGGTCCAGACGATGAACGGCTCTCCGGCGCCCTGGAGCCAGTGTCGCCATTCCTCCAAAGCCCACTTTATGGCCAGCAGCTCGCGGTCCCCTACTCCGTATCACTGCTGAGTGGGATAAAATTTTTTGGAGAAGAAGCTACAAGGGTGTAGCTTCTGATCTGGACCTCGCTGGGAGAGAACCGCCCCGGCGTCCACGTCCGAAGCGTCCACTTCCACAACAAATGGTTTGGTGGCGTCGGGGTGAAGGAGAATCGGAGCAGTAGTGAATCGGTGGCAGAGTTCATGAAATGCAGAGATGGCAGCAGAGTTAAGGTGAAAGTGATGAGAAGATGGTCGGGTCAGGGCGGTTAAGGGAGCTGCAACTGTACTGTAGTCCCGGATAAAGCGACGATAGAAATTCGCAAACCCGAGAAAACTTTGAAGTTGCTTAAGTGTCTTGGGTAGGGGCCAATGACACACAACTTCTAGCTTCTGCGGGTCCATGGACACACCCTGGGGCGAGATGACAAAACCCAGGAACATGGTGGAGCGCTTATGAAAAGCGCACTTCTCCAACTTACAGTACAATTGATGGGCGGGCAATCTCTTAAGTACCGCTCTGACATGCTGGATGTGTTCGTTGATGGAGCGGGAGTAGATGAGAATATCGTCCAGGTAGACGAAGACCCATCTACCTAGCATGTCTCTCAGGACGTCGTTAATGAACTGTTGAAAAACTGCAGGTGCATTGCAAAGTCCAAATGGAATGACCAGGCTCTCATAATGTCCAGTAGGTGAAGGCCGTCTTCCACTCATCACCCTCTCTGATGCGCACCAAGTTGTAGTCGCTCTGGAGGTCCAACTTTGTGAAAATGGTGGCACCAGAGAGGGCATCCAGGGCAGAGTTGGTAAGAGGCAGTGGGTGACGATTCTTGACTGTGATGTTGTTAAGCCCCCGATAGTCGACACAGGGGTGTAAATCACCATCCCCCTTCTTCACAAAGAAGAACCCCGCGGTGGCAGGCGAAGAGGAGAACCGGATGGTACCTTGGCGGAGGGCGTTGGAAACATATTCCTCCATCGCCTGCATCTCGGTGGTGGAGAGTGAGTAGAGATGGCCGCGAGAAGGGATGGAACCAGGCTGAAGGTCGATCGCCAGGTCGTAAGGGCGATGAGGAGGCAGATGGGTGGCGCGTCGCTTACAGAATACTTCAGCCAGGTCCCGATAGGGGCTCAGTCATTCTGTCACGAGCAACCGAGGGATGAACAGAAAAGCCTTAGCAGTTAGCCCGTGTAGCGTGGATAGCAAACCCAAACGCGGAAGCAGCGCGAGTACGCAGGATAATCACGCGATTAGTTTAAGAACTCTCTTACACGAAGAGCAAGGATCTACACAAATAAACCCGCGTTCTAGCAACACACACTCAATCAAAAAAGCAACCCAAATTGGTGAGTACTCAGAGAATAGTCGGCGTAGCGTCAGCAAAGGCATGGGCGAACTCAATGACTGAGCAATGTGAGGCGCCATCTTGTTTCCTTTTATGCTTCCTGAAACCCGACCGTATTACTTCCGGGTCCTAGTGCCGGTCGTGTTACGAGTGTGCATGACAGTTGCGCTGTACCACTGCTGGCAAAACCTTATGAAATACAAGTGAAACATTAAATTAATTTACAATCACAGTACTAAAATTACACTACAAATTTATAATTTAAATTAAATATAGGTGTTTCTTATTTGCACTGAATTCAAGCAAAATAAATGTATACGTTTATATCATGTGTAACACTAGCGTAGCCAGAAAACTGACTCTGGATGTGCATTAGAAAAAGTTTGTCAGATTAATGTGCAACAACTAAAGAATAAAACTATACAAGCTACATAGTCTTTATAAGTCTCTACTTTTATTTAAGCACACTCACAATATTACACAATATTACAATTACAATATTACATACTACTATTCAATTCAATTCAATTCAATTTTATTTGTATAACGCTTTTAACAATTGTTATCGTCACAAAGCAGTTTTACACAATCAAAAGAAATATTTAAGTTTGTATGAAATGTGAATGTGTATGAATCAAAAATGGTCAGATAGTCCCTGATGAGCAAGCCGAGGGCGACGGTGGCAAGGAAAAACTCCCTGAGATGGCAGTAGGAAGAAACCTTGAGAGGAACCGGACTCAACAGGGAACCCATCGTCATTTGGGTGAAACAGAAAGCAGGAATTGATCTGCATTCATACTGTGTGTTAGGTGGCAGGCAGTTCAGTATAATAGTTGTTAATAGATGTTAATTGATGTTAATATGGAGTCCAGGTAGTTATTGGAGGCTCAGGTAGACGTGTAGGAAATTCCAGTCTTGAACTATTGAGCGACTGTAGGCAAGTCTGCAGGGAAACGGCCGTCAACATCATGCGAGGCCAGAACCATCTTCCTAGAAGAGTGAAACCGTCCCCAGACATCGGACGCATCCCAGAGAGACACAGGGGACATCCATGTGATGAGATCTCCAACCAGAAGCGGGGCACCAGGAAGAGTCAGGCCGGTCCAGAGGGCAGAGGGGGTCTTGACGTAGCTTCCTGTTTTTCGTATTTTTCCCGCGAAAGTTCCTCGTTTGTTTGTAACAGCGTTTTAGATTATATATATATTTTTTATAATTATATATTTTTCCCGTTTTTACTAAATAACAAACTAGTTTTTACGCTTTGATACTACTGGACTTGATCAGTTTTTGCGCTTTTTGAGAAAACGCGCATATCATCTGACCAACAACAAGCGAATCCATCAGCAAATAATCACAACTCCGGCACAAAGGTACGTTACTATGTCCACCATTCAGCTGGCTCAGTGTGTGGAGTGCAGGATGTTTAGACATTCTTCCTCCGTCATTAGTGATAATTTTATTTGTGATAGGTGTGTGTTAGTGAGCACCCTGACGGAGAAGATATTAGCATTAGAGGAGCGCATCCAGACTCTAGAGAGGGTTATAGAGCGCGAGAGCAGCGTTATTCCCGTAACGGAAAGTCTGGGTGCCGCAGGCGGAGATAACCAGCCCCCGACTCCGGCAGTAGAGCCCTCACAGCGGGGCGAGTGGGTGACGACTCGGCGGCATACTCGTTCAGCCAAAGCTAACGCTAAGGCTAGCCCACCGGAGCACACCTCTTCTGCGCTTCACGTGTCCAACAGGTTCGCTCTCCTCAGTGATGCACCCGCTGAGAAACCTGAAAGAGCTCTGGTTATAGGAGACTCCATACTGAGACACGCGAAATTAGCCAGGCCTTTAGGGGCGCCAGCGGCAGTGGTCAGGTGTATCCCTGGAGCCAGAGCACCGGACATAGCAGGTAACCTTAGGGCTCTAGGTCAGCATAGGTTCTCTAAGATAGTGGTACATGCTGGAGCTAACGATATACGCCTTCGTCAGTCAGAGGTTAGTAAGAGTAACTTTACAGAGGTGTTTAAAATAGCGAAGGCGATGTCCGAAGAAGTAGTTTGCTCTGGTCCCATCCCAATGAGACGTGGCGACATAGCTTACAGCAGGTTATGGTCGCTGAACCGCTGGATGTCCGGGTGGTGCTCCGAAAACAACGTGGGCTTCATAGACAACTGGAAGACCTTTGAGGGCAAAACTGGCCTGTTAGGGCGGGACGGTGTCCATCCCACTCGGGAAGGTGCTGCTCTCATTTCTTGTAGTATAGCACATAGTCTCAGAAGAGGCCTAGTTAATCGGTGACAATCCAGAGCCAAGGCCAGGGAGCAGACAGACAGGCTAAACCAACCGTCTGCTAGCTGCAT
>JAAGKR010009909.1:1366-15798 GCA_011419295.1 Clarias macrocephalus
AGGCTGTATGATGTTAGTATGGAAGCATATGTGGAGGCAGGATGGAGGCAGTGGGGGTCACTGTAGAGGTAGTAAGAAAGCGTGAGTGTAGATTATATTAAGATAATATGAAGGCATGCGTGGAGGCAGTATAGAGGCAGTTTGGTGGTAGTGTGAAGGCAGTAAAGAGGAGGTATGGTGTTAGTATGGAGGCATAGGTGGAGGCAGTATCAAGGCAGTATGGCGGTAGTATGGAGGTGGTATAGAGACAGTATGGAGTTAGAAAGAAAGCATGTGCGGAGACAGTATGGAGGTAGTACGAAGGCATGTGTGGAAGCAGTATAGAGGGTATATAGAGGCAGTATGAAGGCATGCATGGAAACGTGGTGATAGTAGTATAGATGTGGTATGGAGGTAGTATGGAGGTGGTATGGAGGTGGTATGGAGGTAGTATAGAGGTGGTATGGATGTGGTATTGAGGTAGTATGGAGGTAGTATAGAGGTGGTATGGAGGTAGTATGGAGGTAGTATAGAGGTGGTATGGAGGTTGTATGGAGGTAGTATGGTGGTAGTATAGAGGTAGTATGGTGGTAGTATGGAGGTGGTATAGAGGTGGTATGGAGGTTGTATGGAGGTAGTATGGTGGTAGTATAGAGATAGTATGGTGGTAGTATGGAGGTAGTATAGAGGTAGTATAGAGGTGGTATGGAGGTAGTATGGTGGTAGTATGGAGGTAGTATGGTGGTAGTATGGAGGTAGTATGGTGGTAGTATGGAGGTAGTATGGAGGTGGTATGGAGGTGGTATGGAAGTAGTATAGAGGTGGTATGGAGGTGGTATGGAGGTGGTATGGAGGTGGTATGGAGGTGGTATGGAAGTAGTATAGAAGTGGTATGGAAGTAGTATAGAGGTGGTATGGAGGTAGTATGGAAGTAGTATAGAGGGTATATAGAGGCAGTATGAAGGCATGCATGGAAACATGCGTGACAGCAGTATAGAAGCAGGATGGAGGTAGTATGGAGGTGGTATGGAGGTAGTATGGAGGTAGTATGGAGGTAGTATAGAGGTGGTATGGAGGTAGTATGGAGATAATATGAAGGTAGTATAGAGGTGGTATGGAGGTAGTATGGAGGTAGTATAGAGATGGTATGTTGGTAGTATAGAGGTAGTATAGAGGTGGTATGGAGGTAGTATAGAGGTAGTATGGTGGTAGTATAGAGGTAGTATGGAGGTAGTATGGTGGTAGTATAGAGGTAGTATAGATGTGGTATGGAGGTAGTATGGAGGTAGTATAGAGGTGGTATGGAGGTAGTATAGAGGTAGTATAGATGTGGTATGGAGGTAGTATAGAGGTGGTATGGAGGTAGTATGGAGGTAGTATAGAGGTGGTATAGAGGTGGTATGGAAGTTGTATGGAGGTAGTATGGTGGTAGTATGGTGGTAGTATGGTGGTAGTATGGAGGTAGTATAGAGGTAGTATGGAGGTAGTATGGTGGTAGTATGGAGGTGGTATGGAGGTGGTATAGAGGTGGTATGGAAGTAGTATAGAGGTGGTATGGAAGTAGTATAGAGGTGGTATGGTGGTAGTATAGAGGTAGTATAGATGTGGTATGGAGGTAGTATGGAGGTAGTATGGTGGTAGTATGGAGGTAGTATGGAGGTGGTATGGTGGTAGTATGGAGGTGGTATGGAAGTAGTATAGAGGTGGTATGGAAGTAGTATAGAAGTGGTATGAAAGTAGTATAGAGGTGGTATGGAGGTAGTATGGAGGTGGTATGGTGGTAGTATGGAAGTAGTATAGAGGTGGTATGGAAGTAGTATAGAGGTGGTATGGTGGTAGTATAGAGGTAGTATAGATGTGGTATGGAGGTAGTATGGAGGTAGTATGGTGGTAGTATGGAGGTAGTATGGAGGTGGTATGGTGGTAGTATGGAGGTGGTATGGAAGTAGTATAGAGGTGGTATGGAAGTAGTATAGAAGTGGTATGAAAGTAGTATAGAGGTGGTATGGAGGTAGTATGGAGGTGGTATGGTGGTAGTATGGAAGTAGTATAGAGGTGGTATGGAAGTAGTATAGAGGTGGTATGGTGGTAGTATAGAGGTAGTATAGATGTGGTATGGAGGTAGTATGGAGGTAGTATGGTGGTAGTATGGAGGTAGTATGGAGGTGGTATGGTGGTAGTATGGAGGTGGTATGGAAGTAGTATAGAGGTGGTATGGAAGTAGTATAGAAGTGGTATGAAAGTAGTATAGAGGTGGTATGGAGGTAGTATGGAGGTGGTATGGTGGTAGTATGGAAGTAGTATAGAGGTGGTATGGAAGTAGTATAGAGGTGGTATGGTGGTAGTATAGAGGTAGTATAGATGTGGTATGGAGGTAGTATGGAGGTAGTATGGTGGTAGTATGGAGGTAGTATGGAGGTAGTATGGTGGTAGTATAGAGGTAGTATAGATGTGGTATGGAGGTAGTATGGAGGTAGTATAGAGGTGGTATGGAGGTAGTATAGAGGTAGTATAGATGTGGTATTGAGGTAGTATGGAGGTAGTATAGAGGTGGTATGGAGGTAGTATGGAGGTAGTATAGAGGTGGTATGGAGGTTGTATGGAGGTAGTATGGTGGTAGTATAGAGGTAGTATGGAGGTAGTATAGAGGTGGTATAGAGGTAGTATGGAGGTAGTATGGAGGTAGTATGGAGGTAGTATAGAGATAGTATGGTGGTAGTATGGAGGTAGTATAAAAGTAGTATAGAGGTGGTATGGAGGTAGTATGGAGGTAGTATGGAGGTAGTATGGTGGTAGTATGGAGGTAGTATGGTGGTAGTATGGAGGTAGTATGGAGGTGGTATGGAGGTGGTATGGAAGTAGTATAGAGGTGGTATGGAAGTAGTATAGAGGTGGTATGGAAGTAGTATAGAGGTGGTATGGAGGTAGTATGGAAGTAGTATAGAGGTAATATGGAGGTGGTATGGAGGTAGTATGGAAGTAGTATAGAGGTAATATGGAGGTGGTGTGGAGGCTCACAGGCATAGGAATCTTGGAGAGCTCTTTGCCGATGCAGTTCTTCATGATGCTCCACAGGTTAAGCGAATAGTTGGGCTTGTCTGAGATTCGGCTCCGCCTCCTCCTGCGTGTCTGCACCTCCCTCCCTGACAAATCATTACAGCTAGGAGACGACTGGAGACAGAAGGACACAGTCAGGGTGTACGTTCAGTGCTGTTTCATCTTACAGTCAAGTCGTACCGTCATAAACCTTCTCATGAACTTCACATCAGGTACAGTTATGGTGTTTGTTTCTCATAAACACTCACATGTTGCTCCAGGTTCCAGTCACTGGGCTGCCCACCACTGGCACCACTTAGATTACTCTGAGAACGTCTATCACACACACACACACACACACACACACACACACACACACTTTAAATTACATTAACATTAACCTGCCTATTAAAGCTACTTATTTAATTATTCACACAGGAATGATTTATAGGCTACAGTGTAGGAACAGACACCCAGTGGGTAAGAGGGTGCCGATCGACAGTTAAGAGATGTAGAAACGGTGACCTGTGCTGGGAGACGTCTGTAGCCGGCACTGTGATGAAAGCGGGCGAATCCTCCATGGCGTCGAAATATTCCGTATCCTCATCTTCATCACTCGCTTCCTCTTTGTGGGACCTCTCACTCACTCCTTCAGGAAACACACACACACACACACACATCACTATGCAGTAATCTTTCTTCCCTAACATGCTAAATAAGCACCATGCATTGCATAAGTATTTGCCCCCTTGAGCTACCCTGTAACACTGCAGTTTAAGGAAATAAACTGTGTGTGTGTGTGTGTGTGTGTGTGTGTGTGTGTGTGTGTGTGTGTGTGTTGAAGGTGGAGTGTTCAGTGCTGACCGGTGTGTGTGGAGGTCGTGTCGGGTGTGTTGGTGGTGTGTGTCGGCGCCTCCCTCCAGGCTCTCTCCAGGCTGTTGTGCTGCTTGGCCAGTTGTTCTATCGTCTCCTCCAGGTGGGTGCGCTGCTCTCGCTCATGCTGCAGGACTCGCTGCCATCTGCGGCTGTGGCTCTCGGCCAGCTCCAGGAAGTCACGGCATGCCTGACGCCAGGAGACACACACACACACACACACACACACACACACACACACACACGCACGCACACGCACGTCAGGACAAACAAAACTCAACTTTAATTCAAATCCAGAACCTTTCACACCCTGGTCGCGTCCCACAGAGGAAAACACTTATCAGGCCTGTGAGGTGCTGATAGAAAACTCTCGGCAGAACGCTCACCCTTATCACTGCTGTGTGTCACAAGCCCCGCCCCTTTAATCAGAGTCACCCTGGAAGAAGCCAACGCTTGCATGACACTGCAGGATACTGTACAAAACTTTACGGCACTCTCCATCACTGTAAGACACTGCAGGACACTGTGGGACACTCTATGACACTCTCCATCACTTTAAAATAGTACGTAACTCTACGACACTCTCCATCACTGTAAGACACTGCAGGACACTGTGGGACACTCTATGACACTCTCCATCACTTTAACATAGTACGTAACTCTACGACACTCTACATCACTTTACGGCACTGTAAGACACTCTAGGACACTTTAAGACACTATAGGGCACCTTAAGACACTATAGGACACCTTAAGACACTATAGGACACCTTCAGACACTATAGGACACCTTAAGACACTATAGGACACTTTACGACACCAAAACATCACTCTATATCATTTTGCAACAGTCACCTTATGACACTCTAGGAGACGCTACATCATTTTGCGACATTTGTCATCACTTTACAACGCTATAAATCACTCTACACCAGTTTACGACACTCTGTAACACTCTAGGACACTATGTGACACCACAAAACCATCAGTTTATGAAACTTTACATCACTTTATAACACTGTAATACACTCCAGGACTAAAGTCTAAATCACATTTTTTACGAGACTTTATGGCACTCTGGGACACTAAGACATTTCGCATCACCTTATGACACTACGTCATTCTATAACACTCTACATCACTTTATGACACTCACCATAACTACAACTTTACAACACTTTCACGGCACTTTAAGGCCGACACGTTTGCCAGTTTGTGACGCTCCACAACGCTACGACACTTTGAGGCTTTGTGACATTTTTTATGACAATTTCTACTGATCCTTCGACACTTTTTATGACATGGACACTTTCTGGGCCTTAATGCTTTACAACACCCAAACTCACACTCTACAACACTTTCAGAATTCACGACACTTCATGCCACTTTAAAATACTTTGAGACATCGGAGCTTTCTGACACTTTTAACACTTAATGCCGCTTTGACACTTTACAACGTCTGACATTTTATTAGACTTGGACAGTTTATGACGTTTGGCGACTTTGACAGTTTCTGGTGCTTTACGATACGATGATGTGGACATTTCTTGATAGTTATGACACTCTACAGCACTATTATACTTTATGACAACTTATGACATGTAACAATTTTCTGACATTTATTTTTATGACCCTTTGACATTTGACAGCTTTTGACACTCTAGAACATCATGACAACTTATGATACTTTTTAACATTCACTGACCCTTTGACACTTTACGACTTTACTTTACACTCTGTCATTTCTGTCATTTAACGACACTGACACTTTTGAACACTTTATGACATTTTCGATGCTTTATGCTGACATTATTGAGTTTTTCACACTTTATAACACTATGACACTTTAACACGTTACAGTCTCTGACAATCTACAACATTATAAGACTTTGAGACATTAAGACACTTTATGAAGCTTTTGGACATTTAATGACCCTTGGACATTTACAACATTTTAAAGCCTAAATCCTTTTTTTCTTAAAAACCTACTTTGACAGTTTATGACACATTATGAAACTTTTTGACATTTTACGATAACTTACAAGTCTTTACACTGCATTACAACACGTTATGACCCTACGGCTGCTCCTGATGCTTTATGACACCCTTATGACACCCTTATGACACCCTTATGACACCCTTATGACACCCTTATGACACCCTTATGACAGGTTTTTGAGTCTGAAGTGATGAAGGTCTAGAGAGCGTTGCTGTCTCTGTGGCTTTGACAAAAACATCTCTGAACTGCTGAGGATTTAGAGATGAATAAACGCTGCAGTGAGTCATTCACACACACACACACACACACACACACACACACACACACACACACACACACACACTCACACACTCACACACACACACACACACACACACACACACTCAGACACTCACTCACACACAAAGCCAGAGGTTACTAGAGTTTACAGAGAAACACACATTTCTTTCTTATTTATTTTTTTATTTATTTCCTCTCTTGCTCACAGATTCTTTCATTTTTCGTACATTCACTTTTTACTTTCTTCTTAATGCTTTAACTGTTTCTTTTTCTCTTTTCCTTTGCCTTTTCTCTTTTTTTTCCATTTATCTTGTTTATTTTGCACCATTCTCTTTCTTTTTATTTCTTTTTGTTTCATTCTCTTTTGCTCAAATTTTTTTTCTTAGACTTTCTTTTTAATGTCTTACTTTTAATGTCTTCCTGCAGTTTTCTCATCCTTTTTCAGTTTTTATTTTTTCTTTGCTTGATTCTTTTTTCTTTACTATAATGGAATTAATTTTTCTCACTGATTCTAACTTTTTCCTTGGTATTTTTTCCCCAGTTTCTGCCCATCCTTCCTCAGTTTCTATCAATTTCTACGTTTTTTCTATTTTCTTTTTGCACATAAATTTGAGTTTTTCTCCTTTACATAATCTTTCTGTCCTTCTTTCTTCTTATAACCGATGAACTGAATCCCACCTGCAGACTCCTGAGTGAAGTCACAGTCACCTACATCACTTCCTGTCTGGACTTCCTGATCACATGACTCTGACCGGCACTCTGACCGTTAATCCTGTAGCGTGTGTAAACTCCTTCACTAGACAAACTCATACAATAACACAAACCTAACCTCCACACACACACACACACACACACACACACACACACACACACACACAAATATACACAGTGTGCAGAAGATTAGATGCATAGAGCGAGACAGAAATAAATGTGACACACACACTCACCCGGACGTCTGCGTGTGTGACCTGAGCTGATGTACAGAGCCATATATAAGTGTGTGTGTGTGTGTGTGTGTGTGTGTGTGTGTGTGTGTGTGTGTGTGTGTGTGTGAAAGCTGCTGTGAAGACAAAAATCCACCTCAGACTCAGGAGTCGCTTCCACATTTTACTGCTGAGACTCTGAAACCGACCCCACACACACACACACACACACACACACACACACACACACATGCAGTGTATGACTTGTGACAAAATATAGGGGAAATTACTAAACGTCTGAAAGTGTGTGTGTGTGTGTGTGTGTGTGTGTGTGTGTGTGTGTGTGTGTGTGTGTGTGTGTGTGTGTGAGAGAGACCACCTGACCAGTCATTAATCTGCACTCTCACCCCGTCACTTCAGGACGAGTTTAATATCGGACGTTTAGTTCCCGAGGTCACACGCAGGCTGGGAAAAACCTGACGGGTTCTGAGTCTCGCTCGAAGTCAAGACACACCTCCAGCTGACCCGAATGACCTGAGTGACCTCACTGCCTCGTTTCCCCTTTAGGTTTGTATTGTAATAATTAACTGTAATAATAATTAATAATTGTAACGTGAATTTTTGCCATTTTAATGATAATTACCCGAGTTTATTTATCGTTTTACAGTTTTATTTGCTTACTTTATACAATGAGGCTGGACTTTTTATTGTTGTTTATTGTTTTAGTTGGAATTGGATTTTATTTCAGTTTAGTTTCTTATTATTGTCTGTTCTTGTTATAGTCTGTTTATGATCGTACAGAACTTTGGTCTCGTGTTAAATGAGCTTTAAACATAAATCTGACTTGACTTGAGTGAATCTGACAAGAACGACTTTAATCAGCATTATTTTACTCATTATTATTATTATTATTATTATTATATAATTTTATGTATTAATTTTTTTTTTACTTACTATTTTTTTCTTTGAGCTGTGTATTTCTTCTTACACACGTGCAGCAGATGTGTATTATGAGAGAAATAAAGAGCGAGATAAAGGACGAGTCTGGTGGCCGGGTCATGACCTTGGGCTCTGCTCTGTGGTGCCCTGGGGTTCTGGTGCCTCTCTATCATAGCCAGCGTTGACCTTTTTGGCGACTCGTACTCTGTTGGCATAAACAAGTCCATGAACCTGTCTCCAGTTTACTGTATAATATTGATAAGCAATAGTAATGTCGCAACGCGATGGCTGATTGGTGTGTATTTGGGGTGTTCAAGTCAAACCGGGATTTGTGAAGATATTTCTCGTGAATGAATGTGTGTAAGCAGTTTACATTCAGTCTCAGTACAGTGATGAGACGCTTCTGAACGGTGCAAATGTTTTAAAGAAGGCCGCACGTTCGTGAGTGACGACCCCGGCCGAGGTGGCTCAGAGCTCACTGCAGTCGCTCCCGTGAACATTCGGCGAGTGGAATGATGAGTGGATGATGACTGAAAATCAACGTCACATCTGTGTGTGTGAACTGCACACACACTCATTCACCAACACCACTCGCACATTACAGGAGCTGGGCTGGGAGTCCTCACCACACGCCCCCGTACAGTCCTGACCTCGATACAAGACATTTCCATTAAAGGAGTTCCTGGGAGGCCGGCGTTTCAGACGCGAATTAGACAGTCTGATCAGAAAACGTTCTCCCCTGATGGTGTCCAGGCTCTAGGGACACACTGGGATGAGAGCATTAGTGTCGAAGGAGATCATATACAGACATAAAGGGAGTGTTTACTCTCAGGACTGTGTTCTCTTATTCCGTGCTGTTATTAAAAGTCCACACATTCAGAGGACAAGATCTACTAAACCTCCTAACTTACTTGAATGTAAGTTCACTTACTTTGTTAATTAACTTAAAAACTATAACCATGTCCCCTTTCATTTCTTTAATCTTGCTTAGATTTTAATTAATCCAAAACAAAGATCTAAAGGTCTCTCTCCTACAGCCGCCACTGCTAATTAGCTAGCAAAGAAAAGTCTCACATCAAACACATCTCACTGGCTCGAGTGTAACATTGTTACACTCAGTTACATTGCGGAGGCTTCAGTTTACATTCCGAAGGCGTCGTCTTCTTGGTGTTTACTGGCGGTCTGCATCCACTATGTTGCATTAGCGCCACCGTCTGGTCTTGGTCTCCCTCATCTTCCTTTCCGTTTGAATCCTCTCAAAAAAACAACAACATCAAATACCTCGTCCTCTTTCCTCTAAAATGTTCTAAAAGACTTTTCGTGGTCTGAAAGTCCCTGCAGTGTCTCTGGCTGAGCGTTAACTCGCACTCCCTGTCCATACTGACACCCGAGTCCCTGCATTTTAGGGAAGAGTGTGACAGTAAAAATATCATTTAGATTCCACATTGAGAAAAGTCATGCCTTGATTAAAGCCCTCACGGGGGCTCGACTGTAAGCAGGACGTTGCTGGAAGCCTGCAGTAAGAAGCTCAAGGTGCGTTTTCCTCACTGCTGAGGGACAGACGAGGAAAACTGAGATTTGTGTAAACTAGTAAAGTGACAAATCTAATAATGTGGTGCAACATTTTTTTTTTAACTATCTACCTTAAATTAATTTCTAGTTTTCCTGTTTTCATCTCATCCGAGCTCAGGAGGAGACATTAGGAAGAGAAATAAAACTTGGAATGAAGCACCAGCGATCATTAGTGAAGCTCAAGAGTGCAAGTAGGTAGTAGAATAAAAATATTAGAATACTTTTATTTTAAATACATTTTTAAAAATTATTTAAAACATAACGTAAGCTATACATTTCATCTTTTGCTCTTCCTTAACAGTGCTGGGTGAACTAGACATGTGAGACGTTTTTAATTATTTTTATTTTATTTTACTTTACAGCTTTAGACTTTTTCAGCTCTGGTCTGCCCTCTAGTGGACAGAGGTGTTAACCTTTCAGGTGTAAAACAGCCAGAGGTGGAAAGTAATGAATGACGTTTACTCGCGTTACTGTAACTGAGTAGTTTTTTTGTGTGCTTCTACTTTTTAAAGTCGTTTTTAAAATCTGTAATTTGACTTTTACTTGAGTATGTGTTGTTTGAAGTTTTGTAATTGACTACATTTTAAATCATATGCGCTACTGAGTAAAATAAATGACAATGTAAAAATAATAAAAATATTCTGCTTTGTATAAACGCTTGGTTGCGCTCGCGTGTGTGTATCGTGTCCCGGTCGCGCGCCGCTCCAGACTCCACTCCGGGTTTTCTGACTGTTTCCCCACATCGGCATCTACCCGACCTTCCACACGGCCGCTTCCGCCCTGAGAGTGACGTCATCAACCAGCGCCACCGGATATAAACCGGAGAGAGACGCGGGAAAGAGGAGGGAGGTTGTGATTCTGGTGTTTTTGATATTTGCTTGTGTTTTCTGGATTTGACTTTTTGCCTCCCAGTGACTTTGATTATTGCTTTTGTTGCTCTTTGTATATATTTGTAGATAATTTCACTGTATGTTTGTGCACTCAGCAGTAGTAGGGGCGCGGCTGCCTTTTATTTTGGGAAGAGGGAATTTATTCACTGTTTTTGGTTTAGGGACTCGGGAAGGGACCTGGATTTGTGTTTGTGGTGTTTTTCTTTTGCAGGTAATCAGCTACTAAATATAAACACCATTTAGTTTATTATTTTGGCCTGAGTCCACCCTGACTCTGATCCTCCTACTGTTGTCTCTGTGTGTGTGTGTGTGTGTGTGTGTGTGTGTGTGTGTGTGTGTGTGTGTGTGTAAATCAATACAAACCTCATTATTTCATCAGTTAATGACTGGATCTGGTTCTTTCTGCCATATACCACCGTTTCCATACAGTTTATAACTGAACCCTGATCCAGTCTTTTGCTGTCCGGCCGACACTAGACTGGGACGTGACGCCATGTTTAAGTGACCACTTTGATTTTCAAGCACAAGAAAGACAACAGCTTTATTATTCAGGTGCTCCTTCAGTTAAAAACAACTAGTGTGAGATTTATATCTGCTCATCTGTTTTGAACTACACTAGAATCCCTCACCCCCCCCCCCCCTGCGCTGTTAAAATAAAAAAAGAAAGAAAGAAAAAGTAACTCAGTAACTTTTACTCTGAGTAAATTTTTTATGAGCTACTTTTTACTTTTACTTGAGTAGATGTTTATAATGGTAACGATGTAACAGAACTTTTACTCGAGTACAAAATTGTAAGACTCTTTCCACCTCTGAAAACAGCTAACCTTTTGTCTATTTATCACTAACACATGAAACCATTTTACATCACATTAGAGGGGACGTACAAACACACACACACACACACACACACACACACAGAGATACACACTCTTGGTTTCCATGGTAATGGCGCAGCACACTCACGTTGATCATAGCATTGGAGGTGATGCGGAACAGAGTGGCTCTCTCGTTCACCGCCTTGATTTTCTCGCTGCCCTCGACGGGGACACGCAGAGCCTCGAGCTCGCTGAGAGAACGCTGCAGCGCCGCGCCGTGCTTCGCTATCAGGTCGTTACACGTGCACAGATCGTCCAGCTTACTCGCCAAGGTCTTCAGTGCCCCCTGCAGTTCGCTCTGGTCCGAGCGTGACGTCGGCTCCTCTTCCCCTGAGTCATCTGCAGAACACACACACACACACACACACACACACACACACACACACATTTATATACATTTATATCCAGGGTCTGGATGGAGGAATCTCACCCTGACTCCCTGAGCCTGGAGATTTCAGAATCTAATTCATTACTCATGATTTAGGGGACATTCAGGTACTTTACCACAATGTCACTCTGTGTGTGTGTATGTGTGTGTCCACATCATTTAGCCAGCTGCTCTAGCTATATAACCTATACAGCCAGTTAGAACCAGCATGACCAGCATGACAAGCTAGAACCAGGCTGTCCAGCTATTGAACCCAACCCAGTACAACCACGCTGACCAGCAAGAACCACACGAAACATTTAGATCCACCCGGAACAGCAAGGACCACCCTGACCAACAAAAATCACACTAAGAAGAAGAAGAAGACCCACACAGTAAGAACCACACAGGAAGGACTATGTTAACCAGCAAGGACCACCCTGACCAACAATTACCACCTTGACCAGTTAGAACCACCTTGACCAGCAAGACCCATCCTGACCAGCAAATGAATACACTGACCAGAAAGACCAGCTGATTCCTCTGATCAGCAAGAACCACTCTTACCGGTTATATCCCCCCTAAAAAACAAGGACCACCCTGACCAGTTAGAACGACCCTCAATGGTTTGAACCACCCTGATCAGCAAGGACCACGCTGACCAATTGGAACCACCCTGAACATCAAGAACCAGCCTGACCAGTTAGGATCATCTTAAATAGAAAGGACCACCCTAAGCAGCAATAAGGACCAGTCTGAGCATCTAAACCAGAAAATCTGACTAATTACCTAAAAAACTCAAACCATTTAAGTACAGGCCCAGTATGGCCAGTTAGCACGTTACATCTACACCAGCTGAACCAGTGCATGTTCTCTGTCACGGCTGTCTTTAAAAGCAGGAAAAAACTATTAATAATTTCTTAAAGTTGTTTTTTATCTGACAGGCTCTCACACACACGCACACACACATAAAATGACGAATAAAAGAAGCTTTTTAAGAATGACAAAGCCAGAACAAAAGTGTGTTAAAGTTAAAGTGAGTCATGAGAGAGCCGACTGTTCCTCCGCTTGTCTCTGTCGTCTCGGTGACCTCACGACCTCCAGTGTGCGATAACGAGCGGAGACGCAGAACTCTCACTAATCAGATCCAGTTACAGACGGTGACACACGCACACGCACACACACACACACACACACACCACAACTCAAAGACTAATAAGCCCATTTATCTGAGACACACAGCGGAGAATCAGAACCAAGATCTTACACTCCCTCCCTCCCACACACACACACACACACACACACACACACACACACACACCCTTCTAATCTTCTAATAAACTAATTAAATCTCTCTCTCATACACGCACACACACACACACACACACACACACACACACACACACTTTCCGGATCAGAATAAACCACACTGAGATCTAATGTCTGTCCGGCTAAAACTGATGCAGGTTTATTTATAGAGACGCTGCAGGCCGACGCTGCTGCTCAGATCAATATGTCAAAAAAACACCAGGAGAAAGACTTAAATCTCCAAACACCGGACAGCTTTATCATTATCATTAACATGCTCCACATACACTACAAAAATCCTAAAGACATGGCTAAACACCAGCAAACACAAGTTACAAATCAAACACCTGCAAACACTAACCAATGCTAATGAATACCAAAAACACATACAACAAACTAACAAAGAATAAAAACCAACACCTACAGACACCACCAAACACCTACAGACACCACCAAACACCTACAGACACTACCAAACAGGAACATACTGTGTACAACCAAACACCTAGATACTACCAACCACCACCAAACACCTACAGGCACCACCAAACACCTACAGGCACCACCAAACACCTACAGGCACAACCAAACACCTACAGACACCACCAAACACCTACAGACACCACCAAACACCTACAGACACCACCAAACACCTACAGACACTACCAAACAGGAACATACTGTGTACAACCAAACACCTCGATACTACAAACCACCACCAAACACCTACAGACACAACCAAACACCTACAGACACAACCAAACACCTACAGACACAACCAAACACCTACAGACACAACCAAACACCTACAGACACAACCAAACAGGAATATACTGTGTACAACCAAACACCACCAAACACATACAGACACTACCAAACACCTACAGTCACCACCAAACACCTACAGTCACCACCAAACACCTACAGACACAACCAAACACCTACAGACACAACCAAACACCTACAGACACAACCAAACACTTACAGACACTATCAAACACCTACAGACACTATCAAACACCTACAGACACTACCAGATAGAAACATACTGTGTACAACCAAACACCACCAAACACCTACCGACACTACCAAATACCACCAAATACCTAGACATTACCAAACATGAACATACTGTGTACAACCATATACCACCAAACATATACAGACACCAACAAACACCTATGATTAAGACACCACCAAGAATCTACAGACACAACCAAAGACCTCCAGACACCTAGACACCACTAAACACTTACAGACACTACATAACATGACTAAACACTTACAGACACTACCGAACACCAACAAACACTTAGACCAAAGGGATGAAGAAATACCTTACATTAACCAAGACCAGCATTACTAAAGAACATTAGCAAACACTAACAGCCA
>JAAGKR010009910.1:2012-24718 GCA_011419295.1 Clarias macrocephalus
GTGTGTGTGTGTGTGTGAGAGAGAGAGAGAGAGAGTGTACGAGTGAAGAAGTGGGTTCTTCCGACTCGGTGCTTGCCTCAGTTAGCAGGGCAGTATCAAGTCCAGGGGATTCCATGTGAGGCTTTATATGACATCAACAGAGAGTTTCAGGGTTAGAAATATCAACACACACAGGGGAGTTTACACAACTTCAGGCTTAAACACAGCTGTTCAAAAATAAATACATGAAATGTCTTAAACTGTAATGTGTGTGAGTGAGTGTGTGCGTGCAACTTTTTCTGGTTTTACTACAGACAGGAGAAAGACAGAGTTCAGGAATTTGTCTGGGAATTCTCTCTCTCTCTCTCTTAGTTATAATAATGCTGGGTTGTGGTTGTCAACTCTACAGATTCCACTATCTCAGTAAAACGAACACCTCCACACAAACAGCAACAGTAACTACTTTCAGTGTGTGTGTGTGTGTGTGTGTGTGTGTGAGAGAGAGAGAGAGAGAGACAGCACAAATGCATTACTGTTAATTATTTAAATATTTTAATTATTAACATCAATGATTAAAAATATTTCATCACACAAGTTAATATAAATGGGTTAATGCAGTTTACTGTAGATTGGACATAGTAGTATGATGTAGTATGAAACATGAGAGGCAAAGATGAAGATGGATCGAGACAAACAGACAGACTGCTTTGTGAAGTTGTTAAACTGAAGTGAGTGAGATTTGTGCATGTGCTCTGTCTTCTACAGAAAGATTGTGTCTGTGTGTAACAGTGGCTCCTCACTCTGCTATGTTGTGATAGTGTGTAGCTGGCCATGGCGCAGAACGGTGTTGTGCAGTACGAGCCAGTGGCGGAGATCGGGGGTGGAGCCTATGGGACGGTGTATAAAGCGCGGGATAAAGAGAGTGGGAAGTTTGTGGCCCTGAAGAGCGTCCGAGTGCAGACAGACCATGAGGGGCTTCCTCTGTCCACTGTGAGGGAGGTGGCCCTACTTCGGCGCCTTGAACAGTTCGATCATCCCAACATCGTCAAGTACACACTTCCTCACTCACACACTCACTCACACACTCACACTGTACACACACACAAAATCTACTAATGGTGTGTTTGTGCGCATATGTGTTCCAGGCTGATGGATGTATGTGCGAGTTTGAGGACTGAGCAGGAGACGAAGGTGACATTGGTGTTCGAACACGTGGATCAGGATCTGAAGACGTACCTGGAGAAAGCTCCACCCCCTGGCCTGCCTCTTCACCATATCCGGGTAGGAGTGATGTCATTACCGTGAGGTAATTATCACTCTTCAGTTTCTTTATAGCATGCTAATGTGCGTGTGTGCATGCATGTGTGTATGTAGGATCTGATGCATCAGTTGCTGTGTGGGTTGTCGTTCCTCCACTCTCACCTGGTTCTCCATCGGGACCTGAAGCCTGAGAACATCCTGGTGACGAGTCGCGGGCAGATCAAACTCGCTGACTTCGGACTGGCTCGAATATACAGCTGTACCATGGCTCTGACACCTGTGGTAAACATACACGCATACACACACTTGTCTAGTATTTAATGAAATTAGTCCCATGTAGTTAGTACCTAACATTACTTTCCTACATTTCCTTTATTTATTTCATAACTTTGTGTGTGTAAGGTGGTGACACTGTGGTACCGTTCCCCTGAGGTTCTGCTTGGTTCTAGTTACGCCACACCTGTGGATCTATGGAGCACTGGCTGCATCTTTGCTGAGATGTTCATGCGCAAGTGTGTCTGAGTCTCACGTTCTTCATCTCACGCCTCATACATCACACCTCACCCCTCAGACTCATGTGTTTCTGTCTTTCAGGCCGCTGTTCTGTGGAGAATCAGAAGTGGACCAGCTGACCAAGATCTTTTCGTACGTTTGAAATATTTAATTTTGTACATGTATGATTGTTGTGTGTCCAGAAAACCAAAACACAATGACAAAAAAGACAAAATACATGAAAGATTCTTTATTTTCTTCTGCTTTTTTTTCTTTTGACTTTTTCTTGCTTTTTATTTCTCTCTTTAACAGCAGTAGCTTTAGTAGCCTGTAAGATGCTTGTGTCTCAGCTACACTGTCATTATTGAGCTCATACTGAGCAATGGAGTGTGTTTCAACAGAAATAAGAGTTTTAGGAGAAATTTAGAGGAAACATTTGTGCTGAAGAAGTTCAAAAGTTGCGTTTTTTGAACACATGTGCACGCACACACAAAGACACACATATTGGTTATTTCCTTGTTTCCTTATGTGTGAGCATGCGTACATATGAGTGCACATGAGAACGCGTGTTAGTGTGCGAGTGAGTGGTGTAGAGATTTTGATGAACACACACTGATCGCTGTCTCCAACTCCTTGTTTCTGTTGGTTCTGCAGTGTAATTGGTCTGCCCAGCCAGGAGGAGTGGCCTAATGATGTCACTTTATCACGAGAAAACTTCAGTCCTCAGCATCCTCAACCAATCACAGACCAGATTCCTGAGTTAACCAATGAGGCAGCAGATCTGCTCATGGTGTGTGACCATAATCACTCTCTCTCTCTCTCACACACACACACACACACACACACACACACACACACACACACACATTAAAATCACAATAATCTCACACACGTGCTATAATCACACACTCTCTCATTCACTAACACACATTCTAATCATGCTATAATCACACACATATTATGATCACACTATAATCTCATACATATTCACCATAAACACAATATAATCACACACATCCTCTCGCTATCACGCATAATTTATAATTATAATCACAAACTATAATCACACTCACTTTGTAATTACAATATAATTATAACTATGTAATCTCATATACACACATTGTAATCACACACATACACGTTATAATCTCACCGTTGTATCACACACACACACACACACACACACACACACATATAATCACACTAATTATACACATACACACACATTATAATCACAATATATTACACACACATACTGCTATAATTGCACACTATAATCACACGCGCACACATTATAATCTCACTATATCACACTCGCACATCACACACACACTATAATCACATTATAATGTCACACACACTATAATCAAATTATAATGTCACACACACTATAATTACATTATAATGTCACACACACTATAACCACATTACAATGTCACACACACTATAATCACATTATAATGTCACATGCACTATAATCACACACATATAGTATAATCACACACATGCATGCACGCACATGCGCACGCATACACACAGTATCATATCACACATTATAATGACACACATTATACACTAATATCACACACAATTAGTTATTTCAGTTACCTGTGTTGTCCCTTTAAGGCGACTGTGGAACCTAGTGAACTGTGGAGAACCTGAACCGGTCTGGGAAATTTCTGTGCACACTGTATGCATATAATTTATAATGCTTTTTCTCCCCCCTCTTTCACAGAAACTCTTGACCTTTGACCCCCTGAGACGGATCTCGGCGCTAACAGCCCTGGAGCACAGCTTCTTCTCTGATCCATCGGATGTCTGTTAAAGCCGACGCCTCTGGTTGTGTTACAGACATGACAGGGATCAAAACCTGACTCTTATCTTTTTCAATGTTTATCACGTTACAGCATGGCTTTTAATTTTATTTCCTTACTGTAGTAAACCCTGAGCGGTGATGCTTGGGGTTCTGACCCAGTCCGGATATCTTCAGCTCTATGCTTAACACTGCCAGAGTTAACGACCACAACGTCCTGATCGCGCCTATCACTGCGCCATTAGCCACGTTAACAATATTAGCCACATTAATGTCGCAACTCCAGTCGGAAACTTCCCATCTCCTGACCTAGCTCAGTGAATAGGTTTAGACAGAAAGGGAGATTTTGTCTTTAACTTTAAAATGAACTGTTTCTTTTTTTTGTTTTTTAAAGAAAGCCATTAATTGAATCCTTTCACATAGAAACACATCAGATCCAGGAATAAAGGAATATTTCGAGACCCTTGTGTTATGTTCGGCGTGTTAGTCACGTCTGCGATTCACACACACCTAACTGTTTTTTTTTACAGTTAATCAGAAGATAATAAACAAGAGTTTTTTTTCCACTTTATAATAATCTAAAGCCATATGAAAATAATGTCATTCATCTTTTGTTTATTAATTTTTCTGGGATTTTGCTTTTTTAATGTACAATGCTTGTCTAATAAATAATGTGCAGTTCTGCTTCCTTTCGTAGAACGATCAAACCCAACGTTTTGTTACTCAGAAATCAATATGTTTAGGGCCGGGGTCAGCAACCTGCTACTCCGGAGCCACATTCCGGAGCTCTTTCATCACTCTGCGGCTCCCTGTCTCTTTGGAAAATAAATAATGAGTATTTAATTAAAATGTACTTTATTTTAGTTCGTCTTTTTTAAAATGTAATTCTAAATTTGAAAATTGTTGTTATCTTGTAACATTAAAACAACAAAAAATTTGTTGCTCAAAATATGTCACAACCACCAACGGCGACACACGATTTATTTAGCTTTTCAACTCCCGGTTTTATTCAGATTGACAGCTGGCTGCATGCTCCAGTACAAGCGATAAAAGGATGATGACGGCATACAGAAGCAGACAGCTTTTTTTGTTGTTGTTTGCTGCAGGTGATAATTCAGCTTTTCAATACTTTAGATTTTTTTTTCCATAAATACAAGGAGGACTCAAATAGTATTTTATTTGAAAGTAACCAATCGGGTACTGGTGGCGCAGTGGAAGGCGTTTCAGCTGCCAAGCGGAAGGCACAGGCTCGATTCTCAGCCGGTGCCCAAACACCAGCCACTGGCTGTAGTGCCGGTCCCAAGCCCGGATAAAAGGAGAGGGTTGTGTCAGGAAGAGAATCCAGCGCACCCTTCCCGGGAGCAGACCATCAACTTAATCCCAGCATTTTTTTTTTTTTTGGAGTTCAAAACATTTGAGTTGCATGCAGGAAAAAAAAAATTGTTTTCTCTTTAGCAGTTCATTGATTTCATAAATGCAACACACTATAGGTAAAAAAAAAAAAAACACAATATATACAGCGTTATCATCATTTTAGATATCAAAAGTGCTGTGGCTCCCGGTGTTTTTTTTTCTGGGTCTGAAATGGGTCTAGAGGATATTCCTCACCACCAGAATAATGCTTTGTGTGTGTGTGTGTTGGGGGGGGGGGGGGTGGGGGGGGGACGTGTGTGTAAAGATGTATAGAGCCGTCTGTACGCACACATACACACACACTCACACAAGCATGGTTATCTGCTCTGTAATTAACCCTTATCTAAATGCTTTCATGTTCTCAATGTTTATCACAGTTTAGTTTGTGTATGTTTGTTTTACTTTAGTCATTAAGAACAGTGAATGTTGGACTCATGAGCAGTTACTGCTAATGTTCTCATTAAACTCTGTTTCTCTTTTACACTTCAGGCGTGTGTACACTCCTGCCTGTTTATTCACACTTAGCCCTGCAGTCATCTGATCTCGGTTAATACACCCAATTCCATCTGATAAGTCAGTCACAATCCAGATTAATCCCAGATTAGGCTCAGATTAGTCCTAGTTTAGTTCCAGGTCACTTCCCTGTCTGTGTTGCACCGGTTGCTTGAGCTTCAAGCTAGCCATATCATGCCTCCTCAAACCGGAGTTTACTTTAGCGAGTCTGTATGTTATTATAATTAAAGCACAAAAATACAAATTTATATAGAATACTAAAAATATAATGCAAGAACTGAGCAATCAGTTTTTACTGAATAACAGAAATATTGTAAGTTATGATGATAAAATGACAATGAGAGTGACAAGTCATGTGACAATTAGCATATTTTTTATTAGCATATTTTTTAGTGACAAGTCATGTGACAATTAGCAACAATTAGCATATTTTTTAAAGTTACACATTTAATTAAAACAGTAATCATGAATTGAACTCCTGTTCTCTTGCCTGGAGACGCACACACACACAGGAGAAATCTGCAGTGCAGTACAGCTCCATCGTTTATCTGTAAAGCGGCTTCGATGTTTTTATTTATTTCATGTCATGCTGAATGTTTACATTTTGTCTTATTTTGGATTTAAAGCAGAAAATCAGGATATTAAATCAGAATAAAATTCAACTCCAGATATGAGCTCAGTGAAATGGTGGAATTAAAGTCTGAGAGGTCCAGAGGTTATGCCGAGCTTCTGGAACTGATCTGAGGGTTCCTCTGGTTTCTGTACTGAACAGCCAGCCACACGGTCACAAGCTGCAACACACACACACACACACACACACACACACACACACACAGTAAGCGTGATGCTGACGCTTGTATTGTGTAATGCATAATATTATGATTATATGAATAATATAATTTTATTAAGCCATGTTTGAACGAGGTGTATGAGGTTTTAGCACACAAGTGATGACGAGTGAGGAACCTGTGAGAAACTGCAGAACAATCCAACTCCACCCAGAAAGCCGAGTGTCTCTGCAGCGTGCTGCAGCATCAAATCTCCACATGCGAAGCAGTGAGATGTTCTTCTGCATGACTTTCACACACACAGTGACAGTACATCATTAATCATTTCTGTAAAGTAACATTTAAATGTAATGAATAATTAAAAACTTTATTCATTAATCAGTTTATGGTATAAACAGTTTGTTTTTTACTTTTTATAAGAAATTAAGTGTTTACTGTTCAGAGTTATGGTTACACACTCACTGGCCATATTTGGTATACTTGTTCGCCTGATTGTTAACGCAAATTTATAATCAGTAAATCACATGAAATGTCTTATTGCATTTTGGCATGTAGATCTGGTCTGCTGAAGTTCAGACCAAGCGTCATGGAGAAGAAAGCTGATTCTGACTCTGAGTGATGCATAGTTGTTGGTTGATTCCTAGATGGGCTGGTCTAAGTATATCGTAAACTGCTGATCTGGTGGGATTTTCACACATAACCATCTCTAGGGTTTACAGAGAATGGTGTAAAAAAGAGAAAATATCGAGTGAGGGCAGTTCTCTAGGTCAGTTGTTCTCAAACTGGGGGTCGCGGAATAATTTCAAGGGATCGCGAGAGGGATTAAAAATTTATGTCTTTTTTGTGATTATAATACACACTTTTCAGTATCACAAGTAAATTATATAAATAAATATTTTCTGATTTGTAAAGATATTATTGATTGAGTGTGAGTGTTTAAATTGAGTGTATAAAAAAATAATAAATTCGCGACTCAAAGATCTAACATCACTGTGCAGCGACTGGCTCACTAGTTATTGCTACAGCGCACAACTGCATGTGAAAACCGCAACTGCCGAGATGGATAAATTTGTTATTGGCAAATCTAAAAATGTTGAGGAAATTGTGGACAGTTTGTCTGAGTCATTGGAACCATGTACATCAACCAATCATAAGAGCAAGACCCCGTCAGACCAAAGTAGAAAACGTTGGAAATATCAGAAATACATAAAGTATGGATTCACTTGCTCTACTGTCGACAATGTAGATTTCCCTCAATGTGTAATCTGTTCAGAAGTGCTTGCTCATGCAAGTATGAATTTTAGCAACAGTTTCCTGGTCTTAGCTGACAGTAGCGGCACCTGGTGTGGTCTTCTGTTATTCCAGTCCATGCCCGGCAAAATGCAAAGGCATTTGGAGACGAAACATCCTTCCCATTGAAAGGTAAGCCAAAATTATTTTGATGTATAGTAAATGTAGTCAAAATACTGTGTTATGTTTATTGCTTGTTTTTTGATAATGTTTTTTGATAATTAGGGGTCACTGGCTTGAAAGTTTGAGAACCACTGCGCTAGGTGAAAATGCCTTGTTAATGCCAGACGTCAGAGCAAACTAGGCAGCAACTAGCAACTTATTGGAAGGCAACAGTAACTCAAATAACATCTCGTTACTACCGAGATATGCTGAAGACTATTTATGAACACACAACACATTGAACCTTGAAGCATGGACTGGAATAACAGAAGACCACACCAGGTGCCGCTACTGTCAGCTAAGACCAGGAAACTGTTGCTAAAATTCACATGAACTAAACTGGGATGTGATGGAATGGGAGAATTATGGAAATGTTTATGAAATGTGAGAAAATGTGTCTAAATAAAAATTATGAGATTGTCCCTGATGAGCAAGCCGAGGGTGACAGTGGCAAGGAAAAACTCCCTCAGATGGCAATAGGAAGAAGCCTTGGTACCAGCACCAGAGGGAACCCATCCTTATTTGGGTGGTAACAGATAGCAGGAATAGATTTGCAGTCATACTGTGTTAGGCGGCTGGAAGTTCAATATAACATGATGTCTTTAAGTTAAATATGGAGTTCAGGTCATTATTGGAGGCTCCAGTTTTGAAAATTCCAGTACTGAAATATGGAACGACTGAAGTTACAAGTCTCAGAGAACAGCTGTCTATATCAGCTGAGGCCAGGACCATCTTCATGGTAAAGTGGAACCATTTTTATTGAATCTACATTGAATCTATGTCACAAAGAATTAAGGCAGTTCAGAAAGAAAAAGGGTCCAACCCATTACTAACAAGGTCTGCCTAATGAAGGGGCCGCTGAGTGTATATGTAAAGATTCTGGTGTGTTTAAGGCTCATTACTAGATTTAACTATTTTATTTCATGGACCACAAATTGTATCTATTTTATGTATGAATTAGCATCATCATGACATTACAAAGCTGGTCTGCTCGATGTTAGCACATTACTGTACTATTCAAATTTTTACATTTAGTAATATTTAACTTTGTGAGGATCATGGGTGTGTTACGCAGCTTAATGATGCCACAGAAAAGTGCACAGTATTCCCATGCAGACAGTTTGTTGATTTAATGAATGACCACCATGAGGGGGTGTTGTTCAATCACTGACAGATTTACATCACATCTGACACTCACAGACAGGTAAAAAGCACCAGGTGATCATTAAAACAATCTGTACAGACAAAATTTTTATGATATCTGCCAATAGAACCTTATGTGTGTGCATGTGTGTGTGTGTGTGGTGTGGAGTCACTTGTCCACATACAGAAATGCACATATTCACATCTGTCCTGAACAAGTGCTGCTTTTCTGCGCTGTTGATCAGACCACAGCAGTCCAGCTGTTGCTCCAGAGACCTCCGGGTTTCATTACTCAGCATCTCCCAGGACATGCTGAGTAACTTCTCCTGTGCACACACAAGTTAGAGGCTGGATTGGTGAAACACATTTCAGCCAATCAGATCGCTCAAATTAGTTTACCTGTTTCTCTCTTCCTAAAGCGAGGCATGAACATGAGGCAATGAACTGGAGGATACACACTAACATCATTGCCAGTATGTACTGACAGACACACACACAGAAGAGGGAGAAGATTAAGGACTTTAACTTCATGTTCATGGTTCTGACCCCTGTGGCTTTCCATAACTTGTGGTTATACAGTGGAACGTCGGATTGCGAGTAACGCAGTTTACGAGCGTACCACAAGACAAGCAAAGATTTTTAAAAAATAAATTTTGACTTGAAAACAAGCAAGTCTTGGTTTATGAGTCCTGAGTATCATGTATCATGCATGCGCTCTTGTTTTGACACAGAGCGTCATGTGATCACAACTGAGCCAATGATTTTTCTTTCTCTTGTGCTGTGGAATTGTGGGTAATCATCTCCCCTGCTGGGTCTTAGTGCTCGTTTCTTACTGGTATAATCAACATCTCTCTCTCTGTTTCAGTGTGTCTCCTATGTGTGTGCGCGCTCATAATTTGACACCGACACACAAACAGACACACGCACACACACCCTCTCGCCTTTACGCGCCCCCTGCCCGGCTTCACACACACATACAGACACACACTTTCTGCTTTACACAGAAAACTCTGCTTTGTCACAATTCTTTTCAAAGGTAAAGTGCTGGTTCATTTTTTTTTTTTTTTTACTTTACAGCAGTGGTTCCGTTAGTATGCACTCATTAGAGAGATTCCCCCCCTCCACCCGTTAAAACAGTGTTTCCGTTGTGTGTGTGTTTGTTGAGAAACTTAAAAAGTGCGGTGGGGGGGAGGGAGGAGGAGTTTTACTGTATAAGACGAAGCGAGGGAAGGGGTTAATTTCACACACACACATACACATACAAATACACGGCGCCTGTGCACACAAACGGAAACCCTTATCTGTCGGGATTCATTTTTACTTTTTTAAAGGTAAAGGTCAGGTTAATTTGTTTTATTTTTACTTTATATTTTGTATTAATTATTTTATGTATTTATTTTTTTGGGCTGTGGAACGAATAATTTGAGTTGTCATTATTTCTTATGGGAAATTTTGATTTGGTTTATGAGTGTTTTGGAATACGACCCCACTTCCTGAACAAATTATGCTCGTAATCCAAGGTTCCACTGTATGGTCATAGCTTGTACAGTTGAACAAACAGAAAAGTTCATAAACAAGAGATCAACTAAAACCGTATTATACCTTTATATGTTTTATAATAACCTATTATAAGAGGGCTATATAAAGGCACAGTGGCTTAGTGGTTAGCACTGTCACCCTGCACCTCTGGGTCTTGGGTTCGATTCCTGCGTCGGGTCTGTGCAAATGGAGTTTGCATGTTCTCTCCATGCTTGGTTGGTTTCCTGCGGGTTCTCCGGTTTCCTCACACAGTTCAAAGACATGCAGATTGGGCTAATTGGCATTCCCAAATTGCTCGCAGTGTGTGAATGCATGTGTGAGTTGACTGGAGGTCTTACCATGGTCGTACAAAATGGGAATAAATACTATGGTTACCATTGGCCTCTCAGGGTTTGAGTTTCTTCCAGCTTATGAAGTGAGTCTGTCCAGTGTGAGAAGCAGGAGTACACAAACTTATGGCCTGTGTAGTGTATTTCACTGTCTATAGATGTTGTGATGATAATAAACACTATAAAGCTGTTTAATTTTCAGTTGTGAGTTTTTTAACTCTGAAGGATACAGTGAACAAGACGATCTGGTTTTGTTTCAGAGCTGCGATGAGCCCCAACATGGAGATGAAGATGAGGAAGACTCCCACCGCCAACACCACACTGATGATGCTCAGACTCCAGAGGATACCAAAACTTCTCCCATAACCAGCTGCTGCCAGGAGGGACATGCCCACCACCTGACCACCAGGAACACACACCAAGTTTACCATTAGCACTAATGGTACTACAGCAATAGAGCTGTTTATACTGTAAATTGTTTAGTTGTATGATTTGAGCCAATCAGTGGTCAGAAATGTCTCTCATTAACCTTGCAGCATTAGCGCAAGAGCAAGAAACCACCTCCAAATGTTTAATTTCCAAATCTTGTACAGTTTAAATAAATATTTATGGACATTTATAGCTTTATATTTTTAGTTGCTGTTCATTTCCTATTAGTTCAAAAAGTTTCTTAAGACATTAGCTTAAAGACTCTCTGAAGGAAGCTCTGAAATATAATAGAAAACTCTTTTAATATATAATAATGTATCACACTTGAGGTTGTGCTATTGTACTGAATAGGATGCAGTCCTAGGCATGAGGATATCACTTCCTTGCATGAGTACTGAAGATATCACAGCCGTGCTGATATCCAGTACAAAAGCACATTCAAGGTGAATGTGATATTGCTTTTATACAACAGTTCCGCAAACACCTTTTATTATAAACAGATTATGATTTGTCTCTTTATTAAACCAGTTAATTTGCTATGTAACCAAAATGTGAGAATAATAAGCCATTAAACTTTTATTAATTCTATTATAAATCTCTGAAGATTTACTTTCAGATAACTATTTCAACTTATTCTGCTTTAGAATATCAGCTTCCTTAAATCCTGGGGCTAAATCCCAAATAGCATTAAATGGGAAGCTAGTGCGCTATGTAGGGTGTACAATCTTGAGTTCCACCCACCCAGTAGTGCCCTTTGTCAAGGGTTAGAGAGCGATTTGGAATTCAGCCTTGTGTTAGGAGCTAGTTAGCTTTGCAGCACGCATTAGCCGTGAGCAGAACAAACCGGACGAATCAGAGGTGATTTGGAGCGACTTAGAAAGGATTACTAAGGAGGCAGTATGTTGTTTAAGATGATATTAACAGTTTAATTTTAACATTATCAGATATTTCTGAAAGTGCTTCTGTGACTGGTTTTGAATTTAGGTTTTGGGAGGCAGCTGCTCTCTCCTCAGTACTGCAGACTGTACAGACCTGCTTTAACCCATGCTGCGACTGATAATTAGTGTAATCAACAACAGTAAAACACCTGGGATGCCACATGGTACATATCGTTAAACATCCCCATTCTATTACTTGCTATTATCACCACTCATAGAATGCCTCTTCCAATCAGATTACTTGGTCAGAATTAACTGCTGTGTAGTATAGTATAACAGAGGTAATAAAGTAGAGTAAGTATAAACTACATTAAATTTAAATGTGTAATTGTAGACCAGGCCATGTTCAAGCACTAGTGTGACTGTAAGTTCCTCGATACCTCACTGCACACTCGCATTTTAAAAGGTTTAATTGTGTGTCCCACTAACTCGAGTTGAGTATGGCAATCTGCGCCAAGTGTGTGAGTTCACTACAGAACACAGTAAAAGCTTAACCTGATGTGCATGTTCAGGTGGATTTACAGCTCGGTATGTTTTACACTCACCAGATAAACTACGTTCAGAGCACACAGAGCGTTCCGAGTGCAGGAGAACCCAAGCTTCAGCATGCTGGAGGCTTCAGATCAGAGTCTGTCTCAGTTTAATGTCTTACTTTTCAGGCTGTGTGTAAAGTCCACACACACACACGCACACGCACACAGAGGCACACCTGTCATTTCCTGCTGGGACACGTGCTTAAATCAGTGTGTGTGGCTATTTTTTCTAGGTGTATACTCATTGGCTTAAATTAACAAATCTGTTATTTTTCCCCTATTTTGTATATTTTGTAAAGAGTGTTCTTTTTTATTTGAGAGTCTGTGAATATCATGCTGCATCCTGACTACACACACACACACACACACACACGCATACTCACTGTTAGTTATTGTAGCTTCTAAAGGAAACTTGCAACAAACATGTAATAATTAAAATTAATTCATTAATTCATTAATTCATTAATTATATTCATCAATTTCACTGATGTGTTGTTGTTGTTTTATAAAATATTTCCTTCTGAAACTGGAGAATTTATAAAATTTCATTAGTGAGATTAGATTTTTGAACCAGAGAATGTTTCAGATCCTGAGGCGAGTGTGTTTAATTAAAACGTGTGACAGACTTTAAAATATGCATTTGACTGCATTGGGCTTTAATTTAATGAGCATGTTTATCTTTGTATGTATGTGTGTGTGTGTGTGTGTGTGTGTGTGTGTGTGTGTCTGTGTCTGTGTTACTACAATTACATCCTCAGGCATTGTGAAAGTGTGAAACTATAATTTCAGGCTGGTCTTAACAAACATAATTGGAGTAACAGGGCTAATTGGAGTAAACACACACACACACACACACACACACGCACACACACACACACAGTGTTCATGTGTAAATGTTCTGCCAGTTGTGGGAATGTTATGCATTTATCATCTGACAATCATTTATTAAAGCTTTAATTATTATATTTTGCATTCCATGTGCACACACACACATGTCTCACTGTCCTTGTGAGGACCTTCCATTTACATAAAGGTTGATTTTGCTAATTTTCTGTTAATGCTAAAGCTAAATCTCACCCTGTCTTAACCTCAATAAAACACTTCAGATCCTTTACATTAAAAAATAAATCAATAAATCACTAATAAATTTAATAATGACTTGAACAGATGGCAGGTATTCCTATCCCTTTGGGGACATATGTTCCTCACTAAAATGTAAGAATGCACACACACATACACAGAGTGGGACAGGACGTTAATCGCCTTCAGCAGTGATCTTCTTTCCCTCCATCTCGTCCTCTGTAGCATTTGATGCTCATCTCACCCCAGCACCACGTCCCTATTTAACTGAGAGCGCTAAAATCAGGAGGGAGGTACAGAAAACCACAGAGGGTTCGACAGAGGGGTTACAAGAAATGAGAGACATAGGTTGATTTACACGAGATGATTTAGGGATGAGGTCTGAAAGCATCTTGTTACTGCGTTTCTGTGGTCGCGTCCCTCTTTTCAGCACTACGTCTCACACATCTGTGGCGCTGTCGCCATGGCGCTGGCTTTGTGACTCGTCCAGGGGGGCTGGAAATGGAGGAGAGACGAGAGAGGCGGGGTCACTCTCTCTCCCTCTCTCTTTCTCTCTCTGTCCCTCTCTCGCTCACCCCTCCCTCCTCAGCCACATTTGACTTGCTAATTAGTTCAGACATGATGGAGAGAGAGGGAGAGAGCGAGGGATGCAGTGGTATAACGATTTCTAGCTTCCAGGACGGATTCCTCTGTCCTTCCATCGTTCCTCTTCTCTCTCTGAATCGCAGAATGACGACATTTTAATCTTTCAGACGATTTCTTTCCCTCTGGACCCTTTTATTCACGTTGCCTCGCCGCTTTTTCTATCACATCTGCTCTCATTTTCCTCTCCTGAGATTTTTTGCGTTTGGAGAACAGAAGATTGATCAGATAATATGGATTACACGACACTCTGATTGCAATGCAGTGCACCCATATAGCATTTTTGTGGACCTAAGGAACCCACTGGAGAAAATAAACAGGTAGAACCCAGACACATGGCAAGAACCGTTTTTGTGGCAGGATGCTGAGGGATTTTCTCAATGGAGGAACCCATCTTGCGTAATGCCAAAATGCAAGTCTAGACTGTGCACGATGGAAGGATGGGATGCAAACCATCTGTTGCGTGAGAAGGAAGGCAGGGGAAGCATCTGTGCATGAATGTTCACACAGAACCGAGACATCACTGTGCAATTACCGAACCGTTTATACCATTTGGACCGTTGTTCATAATCATTGACTTTTATCTGAACATCTTCCAGTTCTCTGTAGTTGTTTCTCATGCAGAGGCATGCATTGAAGGAGCGATGCATGCTAACACTGTGTCTTTATATTCACCTGTCTAACAGTCTGAGCTGAACCTTCTGAAGACTCCAGGTGTGCGATTAATTATTGATTTTTACTCCGCTGTAGCTGTCTCTCCTTGAAAAAGGGCTCCACATGAGCAACTCAGGGACCCTTCAGCGTCGAACCACCTACCTCATCTCCCTCACACTGGTCAAGGTCGAGGCCATAGGGAGCGATGAAGGGACCAATGAAGAGACCAAACCCCAGACTCCCACCTCAGCCCCAGGGCTTGTTCTGGGCCTTGAAGATGGAGCAAAAACGAAGGAGGAGGAGAGCAAGCCTCCAGAAGATGACAAAGATTCAGGATGTTCTGAGGTGAAGGAGCAGAAAGTGGAGACTAAAAAACCTAACAGGAGCAACAATGGATGTCCAATTAGGACGCTTCCTCCAAAACCCAAGATTCCAAGCTATCCTCCTGCAGTGAGTCAGTACAAAGCAAAAGAATTTCAGAAAGACCCTGGAGTTGATGGCAAAGAAAAGCGAGAGGAGGAAATGACAAAGACAGATGTCTCTAAAATGGATATTTACAAACAAGAGTTCTACATCCCGTCTTCTGAAAGGAGTTCCGATGATGTGGTGTCAAATGGAACCTCAGTCCGTCCCAGTGTACCAGTCCGTCTAATCCAGCGTCCTGAGACGGCCCTGAGACCTCACACTACAGTAACGATGAATCGCCGAGAGTTCAAGGACCCCAGCAAGACCATTTCATCCTCTGCTAAGAGCCTTGATGTCAAAGCTAGAGAACACTCACCTCCGGTGACCATCACCATGACCATGGGTCCGTATAGAGCTTCCTGGTCAGAAAGTGAAGGCAGAGGCATGTACCAGCGCCTGGCCATGGAACCTTTAATGGTAGCAGAGGAAGGACTTCCAACGCGGGAAAGCCCTCGAGTGGAAAAGCTTAAAACTATCTCCACATCACTCCCAGCGCCGGCCTCCACACAACCTCCTGCTAAACCGCAACGCAAAGGGAAGAGCCGCACTCTGGACAACAGCGACCTGAACCTGCTTTCTGAGGACCTGAAGAAAGGAAAGGAGGCCCACACTGGAGCCGGGCTACGCTCTTCTGCTCATGCTCCAGGCAAAGACAGAAAAATGCTCAAGTTCATTAGCGGTATCTTCACCAAGAGCACCCAGTGTCCTGTCACGGCTCCGGTGGTTCCTGCTGCCCCGATTCCTTTGCACAGCCCCCTGAGGAGGCGCTCGAGTGAGGAGGAAGGTCAGTCTGCACTAACATGTGTCTGTGAAGGCTTTTTGTTATTCAGCTCACTCAAAATGTCTTGGAGTAAAATAATGAAGAAGCCTTATAGAAATCATCCAAATACAGAAACAGAAACTCAAAAACAAAAACAGTCACTTCCTTATGCACAGCTGGACCTTTTAGCTAGCTGCACTGTTTTTAGCATTTCACTTATCAATGGTTTGAATAGCATACTAGCAGTCAATTTGTTGTTTTATTTCCTTAACTGTATCTATGCTTATGTCAATTCGTACAGTTTATATCCCAGACTCAATTAAATGTGCACAGAACAGCATACTAAAATCTCATGTACAGTCGCTAAGCTGTGATTGGTTAATCGCCTTTAGGGATGGGTTTTAGATAACAGTACTCACATTTCCACTCTTTCAAAAGTGACCAATTTTTTTTTCGAAGTTTCAGCATAGGCATGTGTAGCCAGATCATTGTAGTCTAATGTTATAATTTGTCTAAAATCTCTGATTTCTTAAATTTAAAAAATGTGATGATTCAGAATCTATGTAGTCACATCAATCTTTCATAAACATTACTTATTTTAAGGAACAACACAAAAATGATTTCAACACACAAAAGTAAAAATGTTTAGAAATGTTTAAATGTTTAGGAGCAATTGTATATATTTCCCTTTATTGCAATTAAAAAAATATTAATATTAAATACATTTGCTTAAATTCCAGGTTTATTTGATGAAAGGGAATAGCCTTGTTAGAAAAACAACAGTAAATCAGGCATGATGATGATGATGATGATTTTTTTTAAATATTATTTTTAGAACATGCTTGCAGCACAAATTGAAAGCAAAAAGCAATACATTGTGTAAACTTTGATTTAGAGGTATGAATGCTTGGTGCTGATGGCATCCAATTTTACCAAATCCTATGATAAATACGTGTAGAGAGTTTACTAGTGATGTTCTGGTTAAGGTTTCACTAGAGAAGTACAGACGGGATGGTTCCTTCCATTGTGAGCCTCCTATTGATCTTTTCTCATGCTTCTTCTCCATTAAATGTCCCCATTATCCTTTAAGTGCTCTTTGGGGATAATGTGTGGCGAGTATAATGTGGTTTGTTTTTGTGTGGGTGTGAGTGTGTATGTAATGATGGATTAGATGTTCCTTTACTAATTAATTTGTATTTTATTCTTCTTATGTTTTACTTAACAATAATTAAGAAAACACAGAATATCAGCATCAGGAGGCCAAAACATTTGCTCATCTGACAATGCTGCTTTAATGTACATTTGACAAAAAAATATATATATATAGTAATCCATGCTATAATTGTTAAAACCACCGATTATTGTCCTCATCATCATGTTTATCATCACATTTGAAGGGCTCGGTCAGAACATCTTCATCCCTTTATTCCATGTAAAGTATTGTGTGTGGTTGCATCACACGCTTTGCTCCTGCACTGGGGTCGTGATGGACAGAATGACATTTCTGAGTCTTTTGAAGTTGACAGTTTGCTCTACAGCTCAGCACAGCCTCTCATTAACACATCTCAAGATCCTTTATCTCATACTTGACACAAGGAAAAACTCTGAGTTTTCCAGGTTTCCCTGTGTTCTCTGGTTTCCTCCAGTTTTTTTGGTTTCCACAGCATTTTCTGGTTTCTTCTGAGTTATGAACTTTTTCCTTGTTCTTCATTTTCCTCTGAGCATACACTTTCCTCTGACTCCTTCTGGGATTTTGGGTTTCACCTAAATCCTCTGCCAGTATGCACACAGGCTCGCACTCTGTAGAAGGTCTTTAAAACTCAATATTCCTTAAGAGGTCTTTAGATCTTCTTTTAAAAAATTTATGATACGTATTACACCACCATCTAGTATGTGGGCTTTAGTATCTGAGTAATTAAGATGTCTGGGATATTCAGTTTTAAAGTCTTTGGTCCTGAAGTATCCTGTGGTTTCTGCTGGCATCTTTGTTTTTTTGGGTTGCTTTTCTGGTTTCTAGACATCTTTCCTAGAGGTTCTATGATTTCTTCTGGGTTCTCTGTTTCTTTTTTTCTAGGTTATTGTGTCTTCCTATGTGTTGTCTTTTCCCATTTCATCTTGGTTCTTTGCTTTTCTCTGGCTTTCCTGGTTTCCTTGGGGTTCTCGATCTTTTTCTGGCCCATTGATTTTCTCTTTGTTCTATGATTTCCTCCATGTCTTTTGGCTTCCTTCAGCTTTTTTTCATTTCTTCTGGTTGTTCAGTTTCTCCAGTGTCTTCCCACCCAAAAACATGCCAGTAGGTTGGATTAGTGATACTAACTTATCATCAAATCCTGGCATCCAAATCAGGTTGTATTCCTGCCCCTCACACCCAGTATTTCTAAGGTGGACTCCAGATTGAGTGTGACATTACATGATGCTAAACTGAAGGCTACATATCAGAGGGGAAGTGTAAATTTGGTTGGTATGGGTTTTAACTCTCCGTATGTTAGCAGGTGTTGGCTGAGTATGTAATTTTAAAAGAGGAGAGATATGTACACATGTACACACATTACATAACAGATATAAAATTTCATGTTTGTTGTATTTTTTATTTCACTCCATTTCTGCATGGCGTTGCATAAATTTCACCATCTGTTGACGATTATGTGTAATTGCATGATTTGCGTTCCCGCTGTGAAATGCTCAAACATGTAGCAGGTGTTTGAAATCGGAAGTGGAGTTGGATTCAGACAACTAACCTACTGTGAGACACTGTGTGAAACACATTTTGTTTATGATCATTTCAAACTGTTTTAATGTCAAAATCTTATTGACACACACAATGAAAATGAGGAAATGAGACAAACCATGATGTTGAGTAATAAAGACATTGGGCTGATTAATAATGTTTCAACTTTTAAGCATTTAAAAATATATCACAGTTCAATAGAATACTTTTCCACCTTTTACACACACGCACACTCACACACACACACACACACACACACACACACACACACACACACACACAGTGTTTAACATGCATGCAGCACAGAGGCCGGTTCAGGAGGAGGGGTTGCCATGGTAACAGGAAGCAGGCAGAGATGCATGGCTGGTGGTGTAGCAGTAGAGAACAATAAAGCAGGAGAAAGATGAAGTGCTTCTGGAAGAATCTCCACGATACGAGACGCTGTTTATCAATCAAATAAAAAGACCAAATAAAATTTGTAATGCTTTGTACATATAAAATATATTTATATTATAGTATATAAAGTGTGTGTATGGGTGTATTCATTTTTTACTAAAAAAATGAAATAAGACTATAGATGTAATACACACTCACTACATTATCATTTATTCCACACTGTCTGATTTCTCCTGCTTTATCACGACTCTTTTTCATCCTCACACTATCTTACACCTCACATAGTCCTGGGCTGCATCCCAACCCACACATTCTACACTGGACTACATAGTGTGACTGACTGCAGTGTACACTATCAGGGTTAGTGAGCTGTCATGTGAGCATGAGCCTTTACAGGACGCTGTGTTCCTGTAATAACCAGCAGAGAGAAGAGTCAGTGTATCATGTAGCGTCACATCAGTGTGTCAGAAAATATGGGGTTTTTAGGACACAACTTGCATTTATTCCAGACATTTGTTCCATCATGCTTCATCACACTACTAATCCATCTCATTTGTGTAGTTCTTGTGAAACACAAAGATGATGAAGGAGAGAGAATTCATTCCTTCTTTCCCTGGTGTAAAGCGTGTGAGTGCTGAACATGTGTGTGTTTGAGGTGTGTGATGAGTCACGTTGCCTTGACATTCCATTCTCACATTGTGGTCTTTATCCTTTTCAGGTCCTGCTTTTGTATGTGCCTATGTGTGTGCGTGTGTGTGTGTGTGTGTGTGTTTATTTTAAAGAACAGAAATAATATTAATGTGCAGTTTGCCATTAAAAACTGATAAAAACAATTTAAAAAATCAGATTCTCAGTATCACCTTGCAGTGAAATTTAACCAGGTTTTTTTTCTTTTTGATCCACTTCAGTTTGGCTCCACTCCCAACTGCAGCAGTCTTTCAGCCCCGACCATTTTGTTTAGAAAGGCCGTTAAGGTGTGACTTATTTAATTAAAAGTGAGGATGGGTTGAAGATCCTTAAATTTAATAAAATAAATATAACACTGTAATGGGAGTTCTGGGAGAGTGCAGTGCAGTGCAACAGCAGCTATTTGGGTTTTATGTTAACTGTTTAGGGTTTTCCTTTAATTTTCCACCCTGTTTGAGTTCCATGTACTTCAACATCCTTGTCCTGTGTTGGTAATTTTTGTCTACACTGAGGTCCAGTTTGTTACCATTGTGTTTACAATGATGCTTATTCCATGCTGATTGCTAAAACCCTCTTTTATAGTCCTGCCATCCTCCTTTGTAACTTCTAGCATACCCACAGCTCATCTCTGACAGAACAAAAAGACAATCAACAATCTCATGGATGCAGTTCATGTCCCAGCCAGGTCCCGCTCTGTCTCAGTCATGTCCTACTCTGTCCAAACTATGTCCTGCTATGACTCCACGGCGTCCTGTTCGATGCAGGTGTTCACGAGAGACCAAAGGGCAGCCTCTCCAGTCACAAGCTGATACCAGGTCCCAGTCAGGCAAAAAAAGAAGCCTGTAGGCCAGAAGTTGGAAAATCTGTACTGCGACCCTGCCCTCCTGAGGGCGTCGCTCCACCATTATGCCCCACAATAAACTTCCACCATGGCAGCCTCAGTGTCCTGAAAGCCACCTCACAGGACACCTCAGAGGGTATACTGCAGGTCAGGGGTATTAGGTCACAGTCCAGGGTTAGGTTTTTATCTATCTCTTATTTTGAGTTTTCTGTGATTTGTTGGATATATTTTGGCCTCTTTGTCTTGTGTTCATGATGTTTGCTGCACATCCAGTGATTTCCTGTTTGTTTGCTGCTTTGTCTCTACTAATCCCATGCCATGCCAATTGCTACATTTAAGCTAAAAGCTTGTTCATAGTCCTGCTCTGTTTTTGATGGTTTGCTTTTTATTTTTAACCATTTTATATGTTTTAAAATAGTTTTGTCATGTGTGTACATGCATTCTTGATGTTTATTTCACAAAGACTAGCAGAGATGCTAAACAATCTAAAAATGTATGTATATTAATTATATCTATTTATGTGTGTGTGATGTTTGATGTCTCTTAGGTGAATTGCTCTAGCTAGTTCCCCTGTCATATGGGTTTCCCTTTAAGGACAGTGAACGGAGCTAAGTGGCTCTTTTCCAGCTGGGGGGAGGAGCTAATATCCAGCTAATGTGAGATCCACTGCATTATATAGATGATTTTCAAAAATGATTACAGAGCCCGAGATGCTTTTGAACCTGACAAACGGCCCCTTTAATGCTTGATGTCATGTATTCATTACCTGTTACCATGGAAACAGTCTCCTGGGTTTTGGCATCAGAGGAATTTCTTTTAGTTCAGCATGGTCAATCTTCTCACATTTACAAGATTTAAACACACACCTTTTAATAAAATTATAGGATTAAAAACAAATTATGTTTAGGCCACACCCCCTGCTGGACAACATGAAAGAAATGTAAAGAAACATGAAGAACCCTGACCTAGTTCAAGGTTCTAGATCAGGGTGTGGTGGTACGCTGTGTGCTGGGGTAACAGATGGTAACACATTACACACCTTTCTAACACACACACACACACACACACACACACACACACACACACACACACACACACAGAGTCGCTTTCCCACTGAGTGTGTTACAGTTCATTTCCACCTCTCTCTCTCTCACTCTCTCAGTTCATGAGTATGTGAATGTGTGTGTGCCATCTGTTCATCATGACGCCCCGCCCGCCTTAATGACTTTCAAAGTTTTGCGGTCAAAACTAATTAAAGCAAAATAATGAAATCCCATTGTGTCTCTTGCTCTCATTCTCTCTCTCTGTATATATCTATCTTTCTGTGCATGTACTGTATATATATATATATGTGTGTGTGTGTGTGTGTGTGTGTGTGTGTGTGTGTGTGTGTGTGGCATAAAGATAGTATAGTCCTGTTTTCTCTCCTCCCTGTAGAAATTTCTGATTCTTCTCATCTCTCTGGTTCTCTCTCTCTCTCTCTCTCTCTCTCTCTCTCTCTTTGTTTGCAGTGAGTCAGGAGTGGATGTTGAGTCGAGCACTTCAGGATCTACATCTGGTAATAAACACATTTTTCAGCAAAAAAGTTAAAGTAAATCCATCATAACCATCATAAAATCATATAAACATTTCTAAACCTTGAAATGTGAGCTTTATTAACTTATTAACAAACTCTTATATTTTCAAATTAGCTTGAATTATATTTGTTCCAATTTTACATGGATGATTTAGGAGGATGTTTTTTTTTTTTTAATTATATGGTGCGTTAAAAACTTTAATATGAAACATGTTAATATTCTGATACTAACTGGTGATGTTACCAAGGTCATGAC